>UELX01000160.1:0-114568 GCA_900480035.1 Eupelmus urozonus | reverse complement strand
AATATCCACTAATTTCCAGTTGCAGCATTTTCGTTGGAAGAAATAGTGAATATTCACTGATTTAAATTTAGAGAGTATGCATTAAAGGCATGATATAACTAATTGGATATATTAGTTGATAATTTTATATCACGTTTTCTAGAGTATTTTTTGTAGTACATCATAAAAATTGAAATTAAGATTTTTTTTATTTTTTATAATATGAAATTTATAAGCTACATATTAAAATGACTTATCTTCGCTCTTATATACCAATATTATAATAATACTACTTTATTTTTACTCTTTTTTTTCTTTCTAAACAATTTATTATGATAAAACTTGTACAGGTTTTTAAATAATATTACTAATTACAGAAAATATTTAAAATCTTTTTTTTCACAAAGAAATGAAAGTTATCTATAAGAATTTACAAAGGGAATTTGATGCCTTTTAGTATTAGGTAAATAATTTTAATCGAAAATAACTGCAATGTATTGATAATAACTTTCGTTGCAAAACTAAAAGAATTGCAAGGTACAAGATGCATGAACAGTGGAATAGTAGTAACCCTAAACACTTCGGAAAGCAGTTATACGAATTTCGAACAGGAGTAGCTTGAAATCGTTGCTCCGCGTCATCTTCCGTGTATCAAAAGAACGGTTTTCGGCAGACAGCAATCTGACGTTATAGAAATTTTCGTCATTTAAAAAATCGAATACCGTCAGTCGTACAGGAATATACCAGAACTTCTTTGAGTGGATAATGAATAAGTGCATTTCCCATTGATGTCTACATCTTCACCATCTCGACAATCACAAAGTCCGTTAAAACAGAATTGTTCGCAAAGATGAAAAAAGTCACAAGAATCCCAATTATTTCCATATTGCATATCTGAAGATATCACTCTGACATTTGATATTCGTTGGTGAATGTCATTTTCTCCTATTATTCTTACAGCTTCTTCACCCGTATCTTTATGAACGCGCCAAATACTATTGTTATTGCTTAAATACATCCATTGTTTATACACATTGATAGATTTTGCTCCTTTTATGGTATTTACAGTAAATACTTTTTCATCTAAGCCATTAAAGTTTGTAAATCTAACTTCTGTTTCTAGCGTATTTTTAGAAATTCTATATAATCTGTCTTTATCAAAGTCTATAGCCACTAGTCTAAGACTATGGTTGATATCTTCAATTTTGAATTCCGAAAATTTCTGTCCTTTCATTGAAGTTGTTTCTATAAATGTTCCATCGTTCTCTTGATTACTCTGATCATTCTTCCAAGAATTAAAAACTAGATTACGAGATTTTGAATCAATCATAATTGCATAAGGCGTGGGCTGATCGTTTTGAAAATTGTAATCAGATTCAAATGTTCTCAAAGTTTTTTGAAAATTGCTTCCAAGTTTTAAATTAAATACCATTAATAATTGCGGTTTGAATGCCGAGTTTGGAAAATAATTCGATAAAGTACAATGTGTGCGTAGAATGTAATAGAGATTTCCTGTCAAGCAATCATAAGCTAAACTATCTATAAAAGTATCTCGAGGGCTCATCAACAAAATCGATGCATTGCTTTGATTTCTTTTCTTTAATTTCATATGATATATGTAGTTATCATCGCTATAATATAAGTTATCATTGTTTGGATCAAAATCGAAGTCAATTGCACTCTTACATTTAAGAGACTTTAACTGATAAGGAGTAGGCCAAATAGCATCAACTGATATTGTTTTTGAAGTATCTATAATATGGCCTCTAATAAAGCCATTTTCATCGTACATAATAAAATCCATGATTTCTCGACATGTTCTTCTGTCCGGATTTAACTCCCAACCAAGATTACAAGCACAGCTGTAACTGCCATTAGGGACAATTAAACATAAATGCTGACAACTGTTAGTAGGCATTTGACATGGATTAAATTTTGGTAAAATTTCCTGATTTATACTTGTATAAACTTTGAAATATGTCGGCTCTTGACTAATTGACTGAACAGTATGATTATTACAGTTTCCATTGTCAATCTTGCAAGACCATAATGATGCATTTACGTTTCTATAATTTGACCATAACCAAAATAATTTATTATTTACTACAGTTAAGCTGATAATATTTATATAATCTGTAGAAATACTTTTTTGATTTTCACCGTTATAATCAGAACTGCATATTTCGACTAGATTTTGAATCCAGTAAATTCTTTTTGAGTTCAGATCCAAAGTTATTCCAGTAATTTTCCTTTTCTCAATTATATTGATTACAGATTCGCCATTCATATGCCCTTTAAGAATCTAAAAATTTAATGAGATTAAAACATTAATTATAAAAAATGAACTTAAAATTATTCAAAAATGCTTGTTTTTTAAATTCCTTTCCTTTCAATTTTACAAATATTAAATCTATAAAAAATAAGGTATATAAAATCCCCAAAAAGATTAATAAAACGATTAACTAAAAACTTTTAAAAATTCCTATGATAAAAAGATTTTTTCCAATGCTCTAAAATTTATTTGGGATTCTCGCGTAGAAAATTAATCACTAGTTGAAACCCCACATACTGTCGAGAGTTTCTGATTATATTATATTTTAAGTTCTATATTAAAGGTACAATTATATTAATTTTACTTTATTTGTTACTTGAATTACTGGAAATAACAAACAATTGGAAAGTGCAAATTGAATTAATAGATATTTTAAAATTTTTTTTCTTATTGTCTTTGATGTTTTCCTCTTTATTTTATCTTACAGAAAAAGGCAGAAAGAAATGATGTATTTAATAATGCTATAAAAAAATCCAACTGGATTTTGCGCCTGAAATTACGTACGAAAATCTATATAGATAACCAACAAGAAAACATTAAAATATTCTACGTCACTAAAAAATTATAACAATTCAAAGTTAAACAACAGAAATGTACCTAAACTATGTAACTCCAATTTTACTCGTTATTTTATAACTTTTGTATCCCTAACTGTAAACTGTTATAACTTTTGAAGAAAAAAGAATATTTTAATTCTGCAAAAAGCAAATGAAAGCTTGTCTCTTCTAGTTTAATTTTATGTATTTACAGATACATAAAAGTTTTTTTTAGCATATATTAAAAAGATATTATAAAGAGCGTTTATTTCAATATTTCCTTAAAATAAAACTAAAAATATGAATAACTTGAGTTTTCTAAAGCATTAGGGTCTGAAATTGCGGTTTTCTTCATATTTTAACATCTGAAACCATATCCCAAAGTTTGAGCAAAATCTATGATCCGGATCCCTGACACTCTCCTAGTCAGTGTACATACCTGTTATAAGTTTCTTTATTTTAAGCAATTGATAAGTTTTTATAAACTTAATACCATATTGTATTATTTTTTCAAAGAGAAAAATATTTTTTGAAAAAGGATCTTTTTGAATATGTCATTTATTATGAAAAGCTATAAATAAAATTATTTTAAATTAAAATAGCAAGAGAGTATTAAAACGTGAAAAAATTAAACATTTTTGCGAAATATTATACGGAAATCCAAAAGTTATAATGTAAGCACTAATTAGTTTAGTTAGAAAAAGTTTTTATCTAAAAATTGTATGTTTTACAAGAAGGTGATAAAGTCCTTTTTTCAAGTTCTATTGATTTGGTTAACAAAATTATAAACAGAAATATATTAATACAAAAATCCGAATTTTAAGATATTACTAACATCCTGATATGAATAATTTGTTTAACAAAATCTATGGAACATTCCTAAAATAACGGATTCTTTCAGCATCGTGTAAAACGTAAAATCTTTATAAAAACATTTTTCTTAACTGATCTAATTAATGTTGATTCTACCTTATACTTTTATTTGGTCTAAATATCATTTGAGAAATTATAGAAAATTTGAGCAGTTTCAAAATTAGAAGTCCATGTAGTTATTTATGTTAAAATTGCCTTATTTAAATAGGCTTTATTTTACAAAAAGAAATCACTCCTTTATCGGTTGTGACTAACAAATTAATATTTTTTAACTCTTCCTACAAGCTTAGATTAGTAAACTTGCAAAAAATCATCATTATTTTATGAATTTCTTGTAAAATTGAAGAGAAAGTAAAAATTTTTTCATTCTTGTCTTTAACAAATTAATCATAATTTATTTTCTCAGCTTATTATATTCTTTAGGTTTATTGAGTCAATTTAATTTGAAAGATCTATGAATTTTAAACAAATAACCATAAAAAACTTACCGAATTTGAGAGTTGTAAGATGAATATATAACCTTCAATAGGATCTAGTACTATACTAGTTGGATTTTTCAATCCCGATAGGACAATGCTATAATATTTAGTCTGCATATTGATGACAACTAAACTTCCAGCAGTTTTATCAAGGACATATAAATTATTACCAATTACATCTATTGCCATTTCGTTAGGGTTAAATCTTGTTTCCTCAAAAAAACTCTCATACGGTATGTTTAAATTGTTTCTTGAAATAGAGTAAATCCCAGATTCTTTTGTTTTAGTAAAAAAAATTTTTTCTTTGTCGTACGCAGCAATTGTGTCAATACCATTTATAGTTCCATACAAAAGGGTTGACTTCGCAGAATTTGTATCATAACTATAAATATTCCCGCGATAGCAAAAAATGATTGCTTCTTCTCTGGCAGAATCTGTAAAAACGATTTATCTTGTCAAAATATAATTTATAATAAAGACAGAAAAAGTTAAATAACAAAACTAATTTTTTTATAAAATTAATTTATTTTTCGAAAGGTAACTTCAATATTGGTTAAAATAACTAGTACTAGTAAGTTTACAACGACCAACATATTAGTCAATTTTTATGATCATTCTCTCAATTAATTTAAAGCATTGATCATAAATATTTAAAAATAATAAATTCATTCTGATAATATTTTAGTTAATCGAAAAATGTACAAAAAGCACGTCAATTTGAGTACATATGTGTGTCTCCGGTTAATTAGAAGCATAAATGCATCTTTCTTCATCATATTCAAATATTTTCTTATCATAAACATTTATAACTTGCTTATTCTTAAGAAATGGAAATAAATATATTTAATTTCATAAGATTTATTATAGTTTTTTCTTATTTATTCAAATACTTAGTTAAATCTTTACTTTTTTGTCGAAGCATAGTTAATCAAATCGATTGTTTATGGTATAATGAATAGAAAAGTTTGCTATGAAGACTTTTGCTATGACAATAGGATGAAAAACCATTAGAAAATTACCTTAACACTGTATTTAAAGAATATAATTAATCATATAAAATAAAATAATTTAGTATTTTAATAATTATTATTGATTAAGAACTTTATATTTAAATGGTCTTAAGAATTATGTCAGCATTTATATTAATTATCTTAATGTTTTAGAATTAGTCAGTTAAATACTTATCCATTATTAATTGAACTTTAAACATTTTTTATAGTTGAAATCTTATAACAATCTTAAAATTATATTTGTATAATTATATTTAAAAAGTTTTAAAGTTATAAAAAATATAACTTACCTCTTATGACGCTCACTGATGCGGTAATAATTATTATTAACAAAATAATAAATAATATACTGCTGATAACGTAACATGGCTTTGAAAATTTCTTATTCCATCTTTTCAGTAGGTAGTCTCCTTTTGAAACTGCTTGATATTTTATTTCATCTTCAGAAGTATCAATTTTTTTTATTTCAACACCTACAACAAGATATTTTTATACTTATAATTGGAAAATTATGTAGGAATTGGTATGCACAGTACTTTCTACGTTTATAAAAGTCATTCACGTTTATCTAAAATAAAAAAATAAAAAATGAAAGTTACCACCAGTGGGTTTGAATGAACATACAAAATCGTCAGCCATCTTTTGATTCATTTTTGTATTTTTAATATAATTACGAAGTAAAATTAAATTTAAGTGAAGGTTGGACAAAGAAAGAAACGAACTGCTCTGCACCAATGAACAATTGAGACTGCCGCATCGATGTATGGTTATTCGAATGAGTGACTCGTTGCTTATCGAAATATAGGGTTTCATTCTAGAAGATCGTTCTAAGTATTTTTAATCTGATAAGCGTATATCCGGCATAAAAATCACAGTATCAGCAGTTTCAAGAGACCTATAAATTATTCAGTTAATTTCATTTAAAATCTTTTGTATTATTCATTTACATTATTTATATTATTATTTATAACATATTTTAGATCTTTTGAAGCCGTTTTTTTAGATATTAAATATATACTTTTATAAAAAGTCAAATAATTTGTTAAAAATAATTATTTATTGTGAATTAGAAATCTATGTAGAAGAAGTGATTGGTTCTTCATTCTTTATAAAGTACCAATCGTTTTCATCTTATGCTTTATCTGGATTTGATGGTATGTCGTCAAACTTATTAAATATTGATATTATGGCTTACGGTTCGAATGGAAATATTCTAAAGACTAATTATTGTATTTATTTAATTTAAAATAATTTACATAATTCAATTTTAGTTTAAATGTAACCAGTGTGTTGTATCTCCATTTATATATTTTAATAATCAGTTTTAAAATATATGTAAATATTAAGAATGTGTCGATCGTTATTACGTAGCGCTTCAGAAACTAAAACAAGCAAAACGTTTATATTTTTTACGTAAAGTAAAAAATTTTAATAATCTATTTTTTAAATCGACAAAAAACGTTACATAGTAAATGATTTTGTGGTTTGTGTAAATTTTATTTACGAAAACAGATAATTTATATAGTTTTTATGTAAAATTCAATGTACATAATAATAATTTTAACTGAGAAAAATAGCATTGTATGCAATTATTATGTGTAGCTGATTATCAATCGTTCAAATATAATTCCCCATCTACTGTTTAAATTTAACGAATTTCCAACTGCGTAAGCAATCATTTTGTAACGAGAAATCAAATGTTCTAATACCCCTTAAAATTTCCTATAAAATCAATAAATTATCACACGCGGCGAAAGCCCCCCTCCGTCAAAGACGTTTCCGCGAAGCAAACCAGAAATTACGGTAGCTGGGACGGCTACGCGACACGCACTAAAAGCACCGCGTGTCCGCGCGCAAAAATTGCCAAGGAAAAAAGGAAAGAGCGCGCGGATCGTAAAAGGGCCTAATCAAGGGTGTCGAGAGCTTTTGCGGCTGTGCGCGCGTACCGGCTCGACGTTAACGGTGTTTATCGCGTTTATGGGGCATAACGCCGCGGGTAGTTCGCCCAGCCGGTGGTCGCGCGACTCCTAAAATTAAGAGAGAGTGAGAGAGAGAACGAGATCTTACACACCACTGGGTTGAACTACACATAGTTCGTGCGTTACGCGCAAAACGGGTGGGCGGAGAGATTCGGAAGAGCGGTAAGCTCGGGCTTTATCCGCGACCGATTTTGGTGTAAGCTGCCAGGATGAGTGCTTTATTGCTCGCGAGTCATTTTTTTTGGGATTAGAAGGGGCGAAAGTATTTTGTGGTATAGGTGTCCGAAATTCGTAGGTGTAGAGTATAGCTATATTTGATAATGTTTTGTGCAACGGTTGCGATTTTATGCTACCCTACTCCTATTTGTGAAAAGATTGAATTATGAATTGGAAATGTGCAGATGCTTTTAATATATTTAGATTTTAGTTTACATATGAACAAATTTGAATATAAGACAAACAAATCCAAAAAAAATCATGAATATCGAACGTGAGAAAGCATACGCCGCGCGTGTCACTCATCACAGAAATTAACATTTTTTACTTCTCCACGCGCAGCCTCGTGAATTAAAGTAAAGTTATCTTTTGAGAAAAGGGCCCGGCTACATTCGAGGCTCCTCAACTTTATTCCGCCCACCTTTGAGCATCAAAGCCGATTGAAACCCAGCGCGTCTATGTATATATTATTCATCCAAAAAAGTCACATCAAACGCCGAAAAAAGAAGCGCGGGAGAAAAAATATCCGGCAGCAGCGAAAGAAACGGCTCCCTCTCCTCAAAAAAAGGAGGCATAAGACCGCAAATAACGATTTATGCAAAAGCTCGCCGGGGAAGCGTCTAATCCGATGCGGGCGGCGCAAAGATGAAAAGTGCGCGCGCGCGAGCGCGCAAAAGAGAATGGCAAAGGTCTCCCCGGAGAAAAGAGCCTCCTCCCTTAGCTCTAAGACGAATATAACTTTTTATACACCGCGGCGCAAGTGGAAAAAGCCGGACCCGCGAAGGCCGAGCTCGCGTTGATTGAATTGCAGAATAAATTTCTGACACGGTGAATTGAAAAAAAAAGAGCTGCGCCTCCTCGTCTTCGAATAGTGCGTCAGGTCGATTCTAGAAAGAGGAGGTTCTTGGATGCTACAGTTCTTGGGATGCGTAACGATCTGTAGGAGGCGAGAATGGGGAACGCGTCGTTATTCCTTGGGAGAAGCTTGCGAAGTGCGCATCGGGATGCACTTGAAAAAGGGAATTTTCACTTCGAGGGATTGCGCAGGGAATGGAGAGCGTTAGACTTTATTGAATTCTTTCCTTGCTTTGGAATTGCTTTCGTAAAATAATACGAGATTTATTTTTTGAAAATCGAGCTGGAATAATGCTGTACAAATCAAAGTCCTTTCCTCGAGTCGGAATAGTAAATTTTATTTTATTAGACAATCGAACCAATCTAGCGGAAATTACTGTCCACTGGGATATACAAGATAAAGTGTGGCAATGCTTGATATATAAAGGGTTGAATTTTAAAATTTGATATTTCATTTTTTTGAAATTTCCCTTCGATAGAACGAATGAATACTTTAACGTTTTAATGCGTTTGAAGGCGAAATCTAAATTTGGCTACTCACGAGGTTTTATGCCGCGCCACTTTAGCTATCTGTGAAATTTAGCGTGAGAATCGGATTCGTATCTCAAAGTTTCCATTGATTTTTCTTTCCGCAATTTACGAAAGTTTGCTTTTGAGTCGATTCCAAGTTTCTTCTCGGCTATTTGGTACAAGAGTGCTTGCGAGTTTTTGGATTTGTTCCCTGATATACGCGTTTTGCGGTTTACGCAAGTTATAAGACAAAGTCTTGTTGCTTGGCAAAATCAAATTTATGATTGACATATTTATGAATTTCTCCTTATTTCCGGATTTAAACTCTTGATAATAGAGAAGCCAAAATTATATTGCAAAACTTTGAATAAAATATTATCCAGTTTATTTCATATTTATAAGTAATATATTGGAAAAGGTGTGTAACAGTAATAAAGTTATTTAAATTTTACACATGTAATCATATAAATAATATTATTTTTTTATGATGTATCAATAATCTTACTAAAATAAAATTTAATATAAACATCAATTTGCATGTATTAAACAGAATATAGTAAAACCTTGCATAAATTTCATGATTATTACACAAATCAACAATTCGCCAACTTTCAAATACCGCAACTCAAACCATTTTGCGAAGATAAGCCTCCAAATTTCTTTTACATCCTCAAAACTATCGTTTCATCCAGTTTAAATATTACTCATCCCGAGCAGCGTCGTGACCCGCACTAAAAATTTTATAGTTCGCAATTTCGAGCTAAAAACAAAGACCAAAGCACCCCTACCCCCCGAACTACTTTGAATTTCAAAGTAGATTAACTTCTTTATGCTCGGCAAAGTTATTTACACGGCGGACAAAGCTCAAACTCGGATAAAAAATACAATAAACAGGCGCGCCGCTGCCGTTCTTATCAGCCTTACACCGGCGAAATTCGCGATTTCGTCAGCCGTAAACGCGAGCTTTTCCCGCAAGCTCGCAAGCTCACATAACGTACGCCGCGTTGGAAACGAAGAAACTTACTGCTCGCGGGACGCCTTTAAATAATCGTGTCCTCGCGGCCGGCGCGCATAATTTATGCATAAGCTAAAGTGCCGTTCCGCCTCTAAATTTTCCTTATTGTCGCCGGCGCCGCTCTCTGCGTTTTCGGGCGCAATTTTCCGACGGCAGCCGCGCAGCGAACTTCGTCTCAATTAAGATTCCCGCTCGCTATCGGTGAGCAGTTTGCGAAGGGAGGGAGGAGACGGGAGCGGGGGTGTTGAGATGTGTCTGAGTGTTTGAGAAGAGGAGTCTGGTCGTTTTGGAGTTTTGTGGAAGATTTTTTGAGAATAGGCAAAGTTGCGTGGAAATTTATGTGGATGTGGGAATTAATGATTGTGAGTGGATGTGAGAAATGAAATAAAGTGAAAGTTTTTGCGTTTTTGTAAAAACAGTTTTGTTTTGAAAAGGTGTTTTGGTGACGGATTGTCTTTATGTTAATTTTACTTCATAGTAATATATTAAAAAGTGATTGCGGATTATAAATAAAAGATGCGATAATGATGCATTAATTAGTATTCATAATATTCTTTTCAAGTTTGCAAAATCTTTTATGCATCTATTTTTATAAAGATATTGTGAATTAAATCGGCTCTTTATTCCACAGTTTTAATTCATGCAAAGCTTTAATAATTTTCGTCATTCACAATCTCAGATTTATGATGTTTGTAGAAAAATAAAAATAATGTCATATCATTAAAAATCTATTATTGCCTAATTTAAATGCGAATAATATTTACTATTTCAATGAATAATTTGAATTTCAATTGATTAGCACATTATTTTTATAAAATAACATTATACTGTGCTATCAGAGCTGCTTTTTACTTAAGATGTACGGGTGAGGGATTCTCAAAAAAGGCAAAGCAAATTTTTGTAAAAGAATAAAACAGAATTTATTTAGATCAGAGAAGAAGAAAGAAGATCGATCACAGAGGTCGTCCTTAAGCTACGGGAAGGTGAGCGCCCTGGGGCTGGAATCCGTTCTCGTCGGCGACGTAGTTGACGCTGTAGGTCTGTCCGTCGGTGCCGACGAAGCTGAAGGTACCCTGGACACGGAGGATGGCAGCTGGCTCTTCTCCGGAGCGAGCGGCGCGCAGAGTCTCAACGTGAGCGGTCTCGTCGCGCTTCTGGCCGTCGGATAGTTCGTAGGCGAACTTGTAGCTGTCGAGGCCGACGTTGTTCGAGGGCACCTCCTTGACGAGGACGACGTTGCCACCGGCGTGGTACTGGGCGGCGCTGGGTGCCACCGCATGATGGGGCTGGTAAGAGACTGCCGACTTGCGCTGGGGAGCGGCGAGGGCGACGGCCAGGATGGCGGCGAATACTGCGATCTGGAGGGAAGGCGAAAGTTTGATTATGGTCGTCTAATGAAGCTTTTGAGATTGGTTTGTTTATTTGATGAATAGTTGCAATTGAAATGTTTATCAGAAATATTTATTTATTACGAATGATTATTAAAAAATAAAAAATTGAAAATGAATACTTAGAAGTACAGTTTTTGATATAACAGAAGCATTAGTCCATTCAGGATAATTCAATACTTTTAAGAATTGAAAGTGTTTTGATCTTTTTGAAAACTTTTATATAAAGTGATAGATTAAGAATTTTACTTAAAAATTACTTAAAAAATGTATAGAATTAGGTAGTAAAATCTATATTCCAAAGTTTTGTAAAAATCTTTGTTGCTTACTTTTTACATTCAAATCGTCAAGGGAAAAAAAGGCTCAAGTATTTATTGAATTTAAAAAATAATTGAACTTTTTTTTACTTAAATGTCTCGAACTAATAGCTTTTAATTAATTTTTTACTTTAGTCAATGATCAATTTATTTAAGAAATAATTTAAAAAAGATTTATCAATAAATTGACAAATCCTAACGTACCGTCTTCATGGTGATTTGAGAGTTTGGTGTTGAACTGAGAAGTTCCGAATTGGAGGAGAGGATGAGAACTGAATGTCTACTACAGTGACACCGGCTTATTTTATACTCGATTCTCCTACTGCCAAAAATCTTCCTCGCCTATCAGCTGCGCCAGCCAAACTTTATTGCCATTCACCTCTCTCGTATACGCCAGCCGTTCTTTTTGCTCATCTTCGCCTAAAAATCGGCATTTTTTCTGACCTTCGAGTGAATCCCTGGGCACGAGCTAGTGCTATCGTAATCGATCGATGTCACTGGCTCTCCTACGCACATCTCTCTTTTCCTTTCTTCGATTATGCATTGACCCGATGTTTTATGTTTATAATCTCATCCTGTGTTGCGGAATTTCATTTTTTTTCTTTTGTTCAGTGACAAAAGATGAACAGCTATATTTTTTTTTTATGTAATCTGGGATTTGATTGGGATGGTCTCGAAATTCGTAGACTAAAAAGCCAGATTGTTTTAACGATGGATGGAACGAATATGCATGTTTTGACATATGCAAAGTTCCTTTTCAAAAATTTCATAATAAAGTCGTTTTGACAAAGATTGCAATTTCGAATCAAAATTAAATAAGTATTAATACAATTATATGATGAAATATAAATCAAAAACAATAAAATAACAATCTAGTAATATGTATTGAATAATTATCTAAAAATAAAAATAATTTAAAAATAATAAAAGATTTTTTAATTTTTATTAATAAAAATATTTATACACAATCATTTAATTTATGATTTTCTAGAAGCATTTATGAAATAAAAAAACAAAATATTCACTTAAAAAGTGCATTAGTAGTTCTATATTCTGTAAGTAGAAACATCCATGTACAGTAAGACCATATCAAATAAATTTGTCTACTTGATTAAGATATTGAGGGCTCAGTGCCAAAGAGAATCAAGTCCGTTTTGAAAGACGGCTCTTTCTTTATTGAAGAAAGGTGTATATTTCTAAAATTTAAATACTGCATTACATTATCCTTGAATTCTGTACCGTACAAATACTATGTATGATAATATTTATTTTGATCTTTAGAATTAAGCATTAGGTAGTTGCTCTACTGTATTTTCTCAAGAATATGTAAAAATGGAGTAAGTCTCCTTTGGGTCTGGACCCTTCATATGAAGGATTATTTTTATTATAAAGAATTTAAATAATTTCTTGCATCAATTAATATGTTTATTCTACACACTTCCTTCAGTAAAAATACAAACTAACTTTTATTTCTGTTGAAAAAACATGTAATTATTAAATTTAAAAATGATGAACTTATAAAGTAGCCATATTTATATCAGTAAAAGTATATATTTTTCCATTATTTAAAATATTAGCATTATCTCTTCATTAGCATTAGTTACGAAATCCGAAAGGATGAGTCCTGACGTATTGGCGATTCTTCTGTCATTCCACATTTATTGTTTTAAGCAAAACTTTTTAAAAAAACTTTCCAGTCTCTAATTTTATTTTCAAGTTCTTATTGTGAAAATCATAAACAGATAAGAGATCAAGACCTTGTACAAGCAAAAACTAATTTTCATCCTCCAGAATTTGCAAAAGGCATACTAAATGTCAGCAGCTACATGATACGCCGACCCTGAATTAATTTATGTCTCTCTACATGCACACTGTGCGTGTCCCTTGATGAAATTTCGCAACGACTTAGGCACGCTTTCTCGAATCATGCATAAAGATGCGCCTGATGGCAAAGAAGCGAGGGCAGGCGATATTTATTTAATTATTCAGAATAAGATAGCTCTTTTAAACTCGTCTGCTTATTGTGTAATAAATGTTTTGTGCATGCGAAAAATAGGTTTATTCGTTAACTAGTATTTTGGAACAGAGTGAAAAATCAATATTTTCTTTGAAGGCTCGTGTTACTTTCTATTGAACCCACCACGATAAACTTTTTTAATTAAAATCCAAAAAAAAGTTTAATAACTTATTACAATATAAACTACATATTTTTATGTATAATTTTGATTAAAACAACCATACCCAAAAGCCCAATAAGATGCAAAATATACGAGAAAAATACGAATCTCTGATAGAAAGAGAGCACCAAAGCTCTCCGAGCACCTTAGGCAATAGAAAATACAAGAACCCGCGAGAGAGAAACCAATGGCAGAGCGAGACAGCCCTATAATTATAGATTTTCCATTTTACCGGGAACGGTAACGGCGAAGCGGCCCTGCATCCGCACCTGCACTAGCGCACGTCCTATATATATGCATGCACTCCGCTGCGAGCTTTGAAAGCGCGTTTGTATGCAGATTGCGCTTCATAGGATATTAATCACGAATAAAAATGTTTCTTCCGTGTGAGCGCGCCGGTGGCTCTTCAATTTTCCGCTGGCGCAGAGGAGCCCGGACGAGAGAGGGGGAAGGGCCGGTAATGTCGCGAAAACGAACCGACACGCTGCCGGCTGCGCGGGGACTGTGAAAAATGGAGTCCGCGAGGGAGCTGTGTTTTTTTCATTGCGCTTGAAGTGGACGATACTTTAACTACGAGCTGTTACGGATTGCGTGCTGGGTGCAGGAATCAATCAAAAGGGAGGCCTTTTTCTACGTGTACGGTTTTATAAGTTGGTTTTTTTATTTTAATTAATTCTGTGGAGTTTTGGAAGCAGTAAATTAGATAATGATTTTTTGCAAGCTGTCTTGTAATAATTAAGAGTTTAGGAAAAACAGTAATTAAATGCAACATGTTTTTTGCGCAAAGCAAGTTTTTGAGGTATTAACGACATTGAAATTACTTCCTATTGAAATACCGGTTTTTAGTTTATTTGCATTCTCAGGAATTTTACTAAATTGCATCTAAGAATAGAAAATGTAAAAAATAATAAGAGTATCCAAGTATTCATGTAGAATTATTGAATTGTTTATCACAAAATAAGTAATTAGTTATTGGCAATTATTCATTTTTAAAAAAGCAAATTCATCAAGTAAATAAAAGGTATTCTTGGAAGGATGCTTACAATCTAAAATTATTAACTTAGTTAATAATTATTCGAGGTAAAATAGTTATTTTCTTGTTGGACAAAAGAGAGGTCAATTAACCGAGCAGTATGACGCAGGAAGATTAATTGAATGATTTCACAAGCCATAAAGACTTTCATCATGCATATCCATACATTACTCGCTCGTAAAACCAAGGAGAACTTTAGCCGTCGTCGCAGAAGAAAGGAAGAGATATAACCCCCATACGCCTCTAAGAGAGATATATCTATTTCGCCTGAATAGCGGGCTAAATCTGCGTTCTTCTATTGGGTTGTCCAAACTTCGCATTATGTGTGAATGTGTGTGTGGGTGTATACATATATACACGCGGACAGAAGGTTAGCAGCAGCCAGCTACCCTCGCGACCGCAAAAGAAAAGAGAGTAAGAAAGGACAAGCGAGAGAGGGACACTCACTATCGCATTTATATGAGAGAGAGAGAAAGAGAAAGAGCGAGAGATAGACGGGGCAGTGCGATTACTTTTGTCGGATCGGCGATTCGTTGATTCGCCTTCCGCGGCGGGCCGAACAATTAACATCCAGTGATTGGGCGCTGCCGATGGGTCGTTAGGTTCCGGCTGACCCTGCACTACTACTCGCCCCGCGTCGCATTGTCCTGCTGCTCTCGCTCGCTCCGTTTTTCCTTTCTCTCTCTCTCTCTCTCTCTCACTTCTCTCCCTCTCTCTCTCTCTCTTTCTCTCGGTACGTGAGCAATTATGCCTCAGCTCGCGCGCGCGAAGCTCCGAGGAGCAGAAAGAAAAGGGACACGCGAGCACAATAGAAGAGGACGAGGATGGAGGACGGCGAGGTCGCGAAAAAAAAGGAACAAGATGCACCGTCTAGCTTGGAGGAACGATGGAGTTGCCGTCGTTCTTACAGTAATTTCCTCCTGATATAAATTAGATGCTTTACGTGCTTCAATATCAGCTGCCGCGGAAAAAATGAGTTCTATCTCGGCGGAGCCGAGCGAGCTCTGAGCGGGTAGTGCGATTCGAGAGAGATCTAACGTCTCCTCCCCCCCCCCTTCTCTCTCTCTCTCCCTCTCTACATCTCTCTTTTTTTTAGGGGTCTTACATAAGGTTAAGAGGAAAAATACACGATAAATAACTGGAGTTCCTTTTAAAGTTTAATCGAACTTGTGTACTACGTGTATACAAATAGGTAAAGAATTAGCATAGAAATTTAATCAGAGTGCACTATAATTTTCAGAGTTTCAGTTTTATGAAAAGGTAATTCAAATATTATATAATGTAAAAGTTTGTATTACGATTGAATTACAATTAATTGTCGAACTCATATACAATTAATTGTGTTGACTATTTAAAATATAAATTCTTAGTAACGTATTCTTTTAAAGTTTTATAAAAAAAATCTAAAAAGTTATCTTAAAATTTGCTTATTTAATATTAAAAGGCACTAAAAAAGCAATAACTTTCATTTATTGTGGGTTAACGTCTTCTTTCCGGGATCTTTAATGTATAAGACTTAAAAAGCTGCAGCATCACTATGTAGCAATCTGAAGAAGAAAAATTTATTTATTTCGACGCTATTTCAATGCAAAATGTAGAAATTCTCATTGCATAATATTATATAGCCACAAGAAATGAATAGTTTATTGTTTTTAGCATTCTCTTATTTCTTTTTAAGAGAAGAATTATTTATGAATCTTATAGTAAAAATTTACTCGAAAACGATTAAAATTTATTAATGATATACCAAATTTAGTATTTTTAAATGGGTAATGGATACTTTCTTTTAAAAATTTATAGAATTTTAGAAGAAAGTAACATTTTAGAAGAAAGTAACACCACATAACATTGTAAAAAAGACTTGCATTTTTAATTTAATAGTCAATCTTTTCAAATTTATGTGTGATTTTAGTTAATAGAACCACATAAAATCTGAAAAAAGCATTCTTTAATTACAATTTAAAATTTTAGAATATTTAAAAAAAAAAATTAAAATACTGATATTAAAGTAAACTTAATGTAATAAGAAAACTAGGATGAAGTTGGATAAACATACTCTTTTATTTATATTTAAAAGCTTCAATTCCTTAAGCTAATTAAACTAATGCATACTCATTTTTTTTCAAGAAAATTCCTTAAGTTTTGTTTGCATTTTAAAATTATAATTTCATGTTTTACATTAAATTATTTGTTTGACATATCACGAACAATATTTCTCAAATTTATGGAAAAATATTCTCACAAGTTAAATACGCTTCTTATTAATAACAATTAAAAATAATTAAATTTATTTATTACACAGAAGTGTCCGTCACCTCTATTATCATACAACTAACAATTTACAAAAACAATTCAAAAGCAAAAATATTTTTTTTCCAATACATCCACGTAGTTGCGATCATTATTTTTCAAGGTAAAATAATAGACCAAAAACCCATCGCTCTCCATAACTTCGATCGAATTCTCGAAATGAAACAAAAATTGCAAAAAAAGGCTCAACGGCGCGCTTCAACTAGGAGAATGTTTTTAATGAAGCGGCGACGAACAGAGAGCGAAACAGAAAGAGCAAGAGCGCAATAATTTCAAGCGCCGGGATCGCATAAGCGCTTACGACGAAATAGACGAGCGCGACACGAGCCGAGTAGTACATTCCCCTCCTCCTCACCGGCCCAGCGAAACAATTTTTATCCCAGCCCCTCACTTTCCCTCTCTCTCCCCCTCTACGTTTCTCTCATTCCCGTACTTTTCCCTCTCGCCGCTGTCCTCTGCGCAAGCTGCCCCCCCCCTCTCCCCGTCAGTTTTATTATCGTTTTCCTTTTTTTTTATTTTCCGCTTTCTCGCCCCGCGCGCGCGCGGCCACGACAACGGTTTTCGCTCCCTCTCGCGAGCCCAGTAAATCACACTGGCCGCGCGCGCTTTGGCCGAACGGGTCGACGCACCTTTAGGCGCCGCGTGGGTATATAGCCGACTCGCCCCGGACATTTATCAATTATTTCGCTCGGCAACTTTTTCGTCGGTTTGAGCGACACGACGGGCGATCGTGTAATTTAGTTGGATGCGAGATCGCGCGAGGATTCGGTGTGCTGTGGGCGCTGATGCGCTAAGTAACGATTCAGCGTGGTGCATGGGAGTGAGAGGTGGGAGTTTACGGTGAGAAGATACTTTTTGTTGGATTGGGATTGAAAGGGAATAGTAGAAGGATTATTGTATTCTTTTTATAAGACGTGATTCGGATGATGTTTAAAAAAATACGTGTTTAAAAAGACTTTTTATATTAAATATTATGATTTTCTTTGTTTCTCGGCTTTGGTTTTGATGTGCAATGAAAATGGTTCATTACAATGCGTGAAAGCGATTCAAATTGAAAAAGATGGTAACACAGCGTCCTGTTTCTTGACGGTTCAAACAATTGCCACCAGCTGGCAGCACTTTCTCGACACTTATGTAGAACTTTTTATTTCTATTACATGTTTTTATTATAGTAATTTGTGGATTTGTAGAAATTATATCGTGTTTTTATTTTGTGTTAACAAGGACCAATGAAATAGCTAGTGTTTAAAAACATTATAAATATACATATTGGGCCGAGGTATAATACAAAATTTTATATATGTAATTTAAATTCCACGATACTTACCAGACATTTATTTCGTTAATTAAAATAATTAAATCTACTTATACATTACTACAAATTTATTGGACATATATATTTATTCTGAATTTACTTTTATAGTTAATAAAATTTATTTCTATAATTATTATCATCATTTCATATAAATATTAAAATCATTTAAATTTATGCAGAATACACGACTTAGCTGAATTCCAATCTCATATACTACATCGTAATTATTTAAAATATTTATAATCGGCGATATCTTTAACAAATTTTTCAAATTTATAGAAATACATACTTAATCATTTAAATTTTTATTCTTTAAATCGTTCCATTTCTAGAAAAGTCCCCAATCATTTCTTCCAAAATTAATTACCTTCTCTATATTCTAACCAATTCCATCATTGCATAACGTTTCCACGAACCATTCAACTAATCTCATAAAAATGTTCGCCGACCAACCTGACCACAAATCTCCCAAGTCAGCGTAAAACTAAGATATAAATTTCTCTTTCATCTCTTTTATACGGGTTTCCTAATCGCAAATCGAATCTCTCTAAATCTCGAGCTAATCTCTCCGATCGAGCCGATGATCCAAGAAACTCCTCAGCAGCTAAACAATACTAATGCCCCTTACCCAATCCGATTGCCGCTCGGAACCAAGCCGATGTACCTCAATTAAAGGCCTACAAGTTCGCACTCTCAATCTGCATTCGCAGCCTCTTGGCCACACGCTCAAACTTCCCTCCTCGCGTTTAGCCACATATAAATACACATCCCCGCTCCGCAGTCCTCGGCAATTTACATTTGTTAGCGGGCGAATCGCGCAAATGCCTAATGAAGACTTTTGGTCTTTGGAAGCTCGGCGGCGGTAATAGCCGGCGACGAGGCGCGGGGAAAGAGGTAGAGCCGAGAAAGAGACGTAGCTCGCGAGTGGACTGCCCTCGAGGTGATAACTCCTGATTTACGCTGTTTCGCCCCTATCCCTCCAGCCTCCCCCCGCTCACACAGTGATTCTCTCATTTTCTCACCTAGAGTATATAGGCGGCTGAGCGCCGAGACAGAAAGAGAAGAAGAAGGAGAAGAACAAGAGGACTTCAACTCCAATTAACTTTTAATGGCGCAGATAGGGAAACGTATGCCTCCGCGCGCCACTTCTCCCTCTCCACTCTTTCTATTTCTCTCTCTCTCTCGTTCTCTTTGCCTCCTCCTCCTCCTCCGCGAAAAGCTTCGTCTTTTTCCGCTGGCGCATGTACAGAGCAGCGCAGCGTCCCGGGCTTGTCTCCGTCAGTTTGGAGAGAAGAGGGAGGCGACGCCTACGCGCGCAGAAATAGAGAGAGTGGCAACTTGTTAAGTAATTAAGTGTCGTTCCAAGTTTCCGTTTAATAATAATTTAGTAAAGCTTCCCAAACTCGCGGGCGAAGCGTCCTGGGAGAGCCGTTTCTTAACCGTAATAATATTATTATCAGCAGCCGTGTGTTTTGCCGCGCGCGCGCGCGGCCCGCTGTCTTCTAATTACGGCAAAACACCCCCCGTATAATTCGTCCTCCGCTGGCAAGTGATATTCGAAATGTCGGGGGCGGTCCTTGGGAAATCGTTTTTTACGGCTGCGATAGAGCTAAGGAAGAACTTTACTGGAATTACCGTTTGTGTTGCGTTGGGTCTGTGCTTGGTATTGAATATTTTAATTAAATTTCTATGAGAAAGCTATATTTGTTGGATAATTATACTTCTTTAATATTGTTCATTGTAATATATGACATGTTTATATTCTTGAGCTTGTCCATGTTTGTTCATGTGTATCTGCTTCAAATGCTTGATGTATCAAAAACTTTTTAATTACAAAACTGAGATAAACAACTTTCAAAATTATATGTACATTATATTGTCATTACATTATCTTAAATAGGAATTATTGCCTATTTGGAGGACACATTGATACTTTTATGCACTTATTACTTTTATAATTTTCTTGCAGTTTATCGATACATCAGGCATGCCAGATAATCTTGCTTTTATATCTTTGGTACTTTTAACTATACATTATGAGATAAATATAAAAAATAGTTAAAAAGCAGTCTTTCTTTTTAATCATTTTATTTCCTGTTGTTATTCTAATAGAAACAGAAATAAAAATAAGAAAATTGCATGAAATTCATTTGTTATGATATTTTTTGCTTAATATTAAACAAAGACTTAAAAACGTTCTGTTTTTCACTGAAATAAATTTAGGTAGCTACTTTCTCAATTTATACAGCGTTTTTTTAAAGTTCACTCAATAAACATTAAGCAAAAATACAAGAGAAATTTGCAAAGTAATTATAGCTATGGCCCAATAATTTGTTACAAGGTGAAGACGTGAAATGGATAAGATGTAGAAAGAATAGCTCCACACCAACTGATTCGAAAACAAATTGATAACTAAAATAATGCCATGTCTTTCTTTTCTCGTGAAGTAATAGACAACATATTTTCTCAACATTTTAAAAAATAATAAAAAAAAAAAGAAAAAATTTATTGTATTAATTTTAAATAAAAAATATTGACAGATCCAGGTCAGACTAGCAGCTTTCGAAATGCACTATTATTGATTCGTATAAGAAATATTCTTTTTGTACTATACAGATGACAAAAATTAAATTTGAAAAATTTATTCATCTTCTAATCTAAAAAAAAAGGAATAAAAATTTGTAGGTATAGAAGATAAAGTCGAAATAGTAGACGACTTAAAATATATTTTAAATAATAATTTTACTTATAAATTATACTAATAAAAATTGGATAGAATAAAAATTTAAAATGAATAATTCACTACATTTCCTGCACCATCCACTAACAAGTAAGTACAAAAATTATTTTTCCTTTACAATATGTACACTGCGATAACGATAGATCCCTTATACGATTTTGATATTTTGACATACAAGCTCCAGCATGGATACAGCATATTCCAGAATTTTAATCCCACACGAGCGTGCCGCAGCATCGCAACGTTATCGAGAAAAAAACCTATGAATCCCGATAAAAAGTATTTGAAAATCTCGCAGCGTCTCGGCCTTTGAAAGCTCCCAAGAAGAAGAAGAAGAAGAAGAAGAAGAAGCAGAAGAAAAAGAAGAAGCATCGTTGGCGGTGGCGCAAAGCGAAAAGACGAAGAAGAAAGAGAGCAGCAGCATCCACGAAGAGCGAGCGGCTGCTCGTTCGTATTCGTCGTGCCGCGCCTCGCACATACACGCGAATATTATCCATTTTCCTTCATCTCCCGTGGACGGCTTACGCTCCCAAGACGTTACGCGCGCTCGCGTATATATACGGAGAGCCGTGGGAGGAGGGGGGGACACGGCATACAGGCGAGAGCTGAATATAAAAAGGCGCTGGCACGCCACCCCCAGCCCAGATGTCACCTCGGCCGGGGGCTCATTTTCCACGAGACTTTCTATCTACCCTCCCAGTCCCGGCCTTTAATAATTCGGGCCCGTCCTGCGCGCGTACACCTTGTTTCTTCCATTTCCTACGTCACATATCCCGTTTAAGGAAGAGCCCGCGTACGGTGTAATGCCATGCGCCCCCCCCCCCCCCCTCCTCTCCTAGTACCGAGGATCCTCCCTCTCTTGCTCTTTACTGCTTCCTTCCTGCACAGGCTGCTTCTATGTGTGCCCGTGCGCGAGCAGTAGAAAGCCTTGATTTTATTTCTTTCTGGCCCGCGTGAAATGAGTTTTCTTCGCAAGCGCGCCGCGCGAGCTGCTTGACGTCTTACACAGACCCGATGCCTGGATATTTCTTTCTGAATAATACCATTACTTTGCTGGTGGTATGGTTTTGTAGTGCGGCTCTGAA
The DNA here is from genome assembly GCA_900480035.1 of Eupelmus urozonus. Taxonomy (NCBI): domain Eukaryota; kingdom Metazoa; phylum Arthropoda; class Insecta; order Hymenoptera; family Eupelmidae; genus Eupelmus; species Eupelmus urozonus. The sequence continues at coordinate 92,419 of UELX01000160.1, read as the reverse complement.
TAATTAGTGTTGTGCGGTGATGTAAATGTTTGTGGATGTTGAGGGATAATCATATCGAGATGTGTATGTGAGTGTTTCTTATGTGAGTTTTTGGATATTTTTTAACTTGTAGCACAGCTAAATTGATTGTCTTAATAATGCTCTCGCGATTCAAAATTTGTTTAAAAGAAATTTATAATCTCAATGAATTCTGTAATAGTTTTAACTCGATTCGCAAAATATTTGAACTTTTACTCTTATTTTATCTTTCAAATAAAAATATAATAAAAAAATAAAAAATAAAATTACTAGAATACAAAATTATAATAATACTTATTTATTTATTTGAATGATTAAATTCTCATTCATAAATACATTTTTTCTAAAACTATGGTGAGAATTATATATTTATAATTAAACTTTTTAAATAATAAAATTATGTTACAAGATATTTTGTAATACTTGCTATTAATGACTAGCTTTTTATAACACAGTTATATAATAGTCGTTTAAAACTTTTTTAGAAGAAAAACGATGCGGAATGTTCCTGTACTAGGAAAAAGTACAATAAAAATGATAATTACGCTTATCACAGCTGTTCAAATTTAGAAAGAGGTAATATAATATAACATGTTGACAGCAGTTCAAATACGTAACAATGATCTATTAATCTTATCGACATTGATTTTGAGAAACGTATCATTAATCATATTTTAGCTGATAGTAAAGTCTTTAGAAGTTTATATTAACTTGGAAGTAAAATAAACAGTCGCTGAAGTCATGTTTTACAATTTTTAAGTTTTAAAAAATTGCCTTTATATAACTGAATACGCTTTAATTTCTTTTTATGAGCGGAATTCGTGGAGGTTTTCGTTTACCGGTCACGTGACTGCCAAAAGTTCCTTCATCCTTTTCTGACGAAGGTGCAGGGGCAAATTCTAAAGTCACTTCAGTTGTTGCTTTATCAATACATTTTCCATTTATGCAATACTGAAAAATTATTTATTATATTATAAAGATTATGTAAAATTCTTTTCAAGAATTTCAAATATTATTTAAATAATGAACTTACATGTCCATTTTCACAGTCAGATCCTTCTGCCGCTGGTGCCAGTGGCATACATTGACCTCCAGAATCAGGAATCATGCATTCTAACCTGATACAAGCAGAATCGTCTTTCTGTAAACGAAATAATTTATCAACATATTATTATTTTTCAAATTTATATATTCAAAACGAGATTATTTTAGAGAATAATACTAAAATTTATGAAATTAATAAATATTAACTAATTTATAAAGTGTCTTACGTTGCAAGCATATGTTCCTCTTATTCGGTCACATTGCTCATCAAGGGAAAGAATTTGTCCAGGTAATACACGTCGGACTGCCCTTCCTTGCTTGGGAGGATCAAGCAAACAGTCAGATTTATATGATCTAAAAAAAAGGAAATAAATATTTATAGAAAGAAAATCATGTTAATAATCTTTAAAAAAATGTATTAATAAATTTACTGGAAAAAGTTCTGGAAGAATTCCATGCTACAAGTTGACCACTTAAAAACATTTTCAGTTAGAGTTAACATTCCTGTCATAATATACCCTCCACTTGAAGGGCACGATGTTCTTGTCAAATCGTCATGAGGAGCTCCCAACCTTCATAAAATAAAAATAATGGAAAATTTTAATGATTGTGAAATATTATATTGAATTTCTAAAAATTATTAAATTTTCACTTACAGATGTCCAACCTCGTGAGCAGCAGGAACTATTCCTACGTAACCGCCGTTGTCTTCTACTAATCCTACAGCTTCTATCTTTAAATGTGCCTGGTTCACTTTACAGGCGCCTCCACGAAATGCGTAACCTAAATTAAAAATGTGTTTTCATTCGTTGTTGCAACTTTCACACAATAAATTATTCACTATTTCATATATTAAATTATAATTTAGTTATTATACCTAAAGTAGTACAATCGAAATCTTCATCGTAGGGTTCCAGATTACATAAATCTAAACTGAAAAGTAGTAATTACGGTAAGTATGTAGGAACTAATATGTTATTTGAATTTCAATGATATTATATAATATCGTACTTGGTCATCACCATTACTATATCATAGTCTGTTTCAAAATCAAATCTTTTTAATCCTTCATCAAATGTCTCGTTATAAAAATATTCTCCTAAATGATCTAAAGCTAAATCAGCGTCTACTTTAGTGCCGTTAATTGGTTCAGAACGATAATTTTGGATATAGGGTGCTCCATTCGGTTCCTAAAAAACATTATTTAATTACTTTACATGAGTTTCATATAAATTTTAAATAGTTAATGCAAATTTACCGTTGCAACAATTATTCCAGCAATGTTTAAACGGACTTGAGGTTTGAGGAAAACACGGTATCTTAAATCAACAGCATTCCAAAATGAAATAACGTAACGTTTCACTTCATCAAGAGTTTTCAGAGATCTGCATGATAAGCAAATGCCATTAATTTGTATCCATTTGCAAGATACGAGAAGATTAATTATGTTATTAACTTACGTGAATTCATTGTATTCAACAATGACTAACACTTGCGGATAAATGGTCTTTGGCATTGATTTTTTGTTTGTTGAACGCTTTTGTCGGTCTGGTACCTCTTTCAAAGAGTATGAACCGATTTCTAAAACATTTTAATAATTTTATGGCATTATTAAATTGATTAAAAGATTTTTATGGCCCAAATGTAAAATAAAATAGATCGTTACTTTCACGCATTCCATCGAGTGGCGTTTCCTTCTTCTTGTATATAATATGGTGATAAGTATGTTTGAGATTGGGATGATAAACTGTTCGATTCGATTGCGGAAAAAAGTTTTCATTTACATTACGCTTACTTCTTGAAAATTCCTTACGTAACCTTACCGGCAGAGGCTGAACAACAAGATCATCACCAATAGTTCCTTCCTATTTGAATTTTACATTTTTTTAAATTATGGTGTTAATGACTTGTTTAATGATTTGATTACAAAACGTATGTTTAGAATAACTTACAAAAAGGATTTCACCGTTCTCATCAAAACTACTCGTTATTGCAGCAAAATTATAAGGATCTTGATAAAAGTAACTCAAATCTTTTAGAGCCTAAAATATTTAAAAATTCTAAAGATTACTGTTAATTACACATTCAATATAATTTTAAAAAATCACCATACATTTGGTATTTTTGTATATTTTAGGCCTGAAGGCGAAGATGGATCACCTTCTACTTTCCACATTGGGGTTTTAGTACCAGCCAAAAATCCTTCAGTTGGTTCTAAGTATAATTTAATATCCTTCTTAAAACTATTTATTTGTAAAATTCTGTGCGGTGACTCAGGTGGACTATTTGCGTGAATCGCGTGAGCAATAGGAACAACTTCATATTCAGGAACTATAAAATTAATTGAATTGTAAGAAAAATCTAATTTTTACACACTTTAGAAAAATATTAATGATGAATACTAACTTTTATCGTGACTTGTTTTAAACACCAATTGTATTTCTTCGGGTGTCATTTGTTTATGGAGCTAAAAGTAAATTTTTATAAAGTAAAATGAAATCGCTTTAATAATAATGAATTATCTAGAAATGAAACATTTCTTACCATCGATCCATGATTAGGGACAGCAAATATCACAAAAGTTGAAATTAAAAGGATTAACATTTTGTTATTGTTTCACTTGTTACAAAACTACTAATTATTTATATATAAAAAAAATTTAAACTTATATTATCATGCTTTAAAAAGTTTAGAATACGAGTTGCTCTTTTTAATTGCAAACTACGACTGAATACAAAACGCTCGCGACGTTGTGAAAAAGCAAAAAAAATCTTATGTGGAATCATTATATGCTTCAGAAAGCAAAAATTAGTATTTGCTAAGATCTAATCGAACACTTGTACTTACAATAAACTTAAAATTACCGAAATCGTCACTGGCTTAATCATTGAACTTTTATCGATTATATGTACAGAATTAAAACAGTATGTTTATCAGCTTACAATTATTCGGATATCCAGTTAAGCCGACTAATTATATCTATAATTTTTTAATAAAATAAATCTTTTTGATAATTTTGAATGGAACAAATATTTTTAAAAATATGAGATTATTTTTTGAATATCCATAATGACAATAAAATCAAAAGTATACATTTTTTGTAAGCAAAAACTTGAAAGGAATTTTCTCTTTATTTTAAATTATTCACCTACATGGATGATGAAAAGATATGATAAATTAGTCAATAATTTTTTATATGATTAAGGAAGCAACTCAATTGATTGTTGGCAAGCAAATGATTAATAACTTTTTAATTCAATGTTTATTTACTTAAAATAATACTATGAATAAAATCATTTATCTAAATTATCAAATAATTGCAATAATCTAATTGACTAAAGCAATTTTGTGTATAACGCAATGACGTTATTAAATCTTTCTTGCACAATTACTTCTAAATAATTGAAGCCAATGATTTTTTTATTGTATGAAATTTCTTTTAATTAAAATATTTATTTTCAAATACTAAATCTTTGAGTATATTCACCGGATACCAACGAAAATTTTGTTATTTGACCTGTCAATCACGCGTCCCTTTACTCGCTATACAAAAAACTTACAATAACAAATAGCATTTATGCGATGGCAAATATTTGTTAATGCGTCATTTCTTGCAAATATTCAAATTAAGATAAGATAATTCTACATCTATGAATCTTGTCATTTATTAAAATTTATTAAAAAATATTTCTTTGAGCCTTTTCATTAATATCTATAAAAACACGGAGAAATACAAAAATGTATTACTAACTAGTATATACTAATTACATAATACTACGAATAATTAAAATAACAATATTTAATTCTATGCGTGCAAAAAATAGACATTGTAACATTCGAGAGTTTTACTCATTTATTTAAATATATGTGCGATTAAAATTTAAAATCAAAATCAAAAACTGAATGGTAATTATATTTATTTTTTTATTTATTTTTTTTTTTCAATAAACACAATTATTAAGTGTTGACGTAAATATTACTTATTTTATACATAGATAAATTTGAATAATAAATAATTAAATAATTTATGTTTAAATTCCTATTTATTCAAAGTTATATTTTCAATCCCGGAAGCTCTCATCTTGATACGGTATTTTATGTTAAATTTATATAATTAATTTACATGATATAAATATTGAATTGTACAGTGTCTTACGAAGTCTGATGAAAATGGGATACGAAGGCAATTTAATATAGATTATGAGAGATGGAACTTCATAAATACTGAAGAAAAAAGGAAAAATAATCATTATTATAAAAACAAAAAATTCAACGTTTTAAAAATAACGTTTACGCAGAGTAATTATGAAAAATATATAAAAATATATAAATATACAAATATATAAATCATGTAAAAAGAACTTTATAGAACTTTCATTTAATCCATTTATATCCATTCGGTCGATTTCCATCTAGCACCACATAAATAAACATATTAGCAAACTTGAATTTTAAGATGCTAACCATAAGTATAACAGTTTATATCCCTTATTTACCCGTTACTTACTTTATTACATTACTACTATCACTTGCAGCTCTTCAGTAGATCGAAATCTGATATGTCAGCCAAATTGCTTCAGACGTAAATGGTTATAGACAGTAACAGAAATCATACTTTAAGAGATGATATAGCCGAATAATATGCACTAAATTTGTTTATGTTATAAAAATTATGAACTTATTATTATTTTATAACATGAGCACACTAGCTATTACTATTAAAAATCTAATGAACTCATTATATTCATTATAAATTAATAATTTTAACAAAAAATTGGAAATACAGTCCAGGTTGCCTGTCGTATGGCTACATCTCCTTAAGGAATATCGCATTCCTAGTGCATTAAAATTTTTGAAATAATAAAAAATACTATTAATGTAAATCCAAAGTTAGATAATTAACAAAATTATAAATAAATCTTAAAATAAGGTAAAATGAATCAATTAATAATGAAGATAGCAGAAACAAGGGAATGAATAAAAACTTGATGCAATATATAGTCACATTAAAGACAATTTGTTACTAATTCTTGTACGAAATAATAAAGTTTTTGAATTGATTAATGTGTAAATTTGGCTGCTATATTCGATGCAAGAAACACTTTTCACAAGACTTATAAAAGTGCCAAGTCAGTAGACTGTTTCTTGTGTTAAATAGCATAAAAGTGAATTGTACAGTCAATTTCATTTCTAATCGAGACGACCGTTTCTTGTACTAGACTTTTCGAAAAAATTAAGACTCCGCAATCTTGCAATATCAGCTAGCAGAAAATAAACTAGTATAGAGCATGGATAATTCAGTTAGTAATAATAAAATAATTTTTTATATTATCTTATTCAAATACATCGCATTCACTCTTTTGAATTTAATTACTTATTTCACTTCAAGTATCTTGTTAGTTAATGTAAAAAATCATCAAAAACTAGCTTTGAGTATAGTGAAGTTTTTATAAAATATTGGAGGTCCATTTTAAAGTTATACATAAGCAGTTTAAAATTATACATAAATGCTTTCAATTTATGAAATTAATTGAAATTGGAAGATTTTCAGATCTTTCACTATTTTTTAAATTACACTAATATATTAAAAACGTTTAAAATATAAAAACTTATAAGTTATAATTGATACTCATTTTATGTTCCTCAAAATATATATCCTAATAATTTTTAAAGAGTAATACATTTTCAAGTAAGTAATACATATAGGATATGGAGAGATAAGGGTATGAAAGAAGCACAACATTAATTATCATACAATTATACACTACTGTTTATTTTTATGCTACAAATATTTCGTTTACAAGTTTTTCGCCGGTAATTTTTGCTGCTCCGATGGTAACAAACATTTTAAACTGCCGGGGTCGCGTCGCGACGTCGTCGTTGTGCGCATAATCGACGCAAAAAACGTACTTTATAAGTAGAAAAAAACAAAATAAAATAAATTGGAAATACGCTCTCGTGCGCCGAGTCAAGTCTCGACGATATCGCACATAAATACAGACTCAGACGTAAAAAAAGAGTACAGCAGTAAGAGAGTATGGGGGGGGGGAGGAGTAGAAGATTGAGAATCAAGAGGCATTCCTCGCGATTCCTCCGTGCGAAAAAAGGGTGCGTTAAGCTGTCGCGAGCTCGTCCCGAAAGCGGATGAACGATCTCACTCTCTCTTTCTTTCTTTCTCTCACTCTCTCTTGAAAAATATCACGGATCGACGCGCTCCATCAACGCGACGCGGAGGTGGAAGAGCAGGGAGAGAGAAGGACAATTCAGCGGAAGACGAAGAATGAAGAAAATGGGAGTTGTAGAGTGGGGAGGGAGAGGAAGAAAAAAAAAGGGAAAAATCTCCATGTGTCTCTTCCGACTCTCGCGTCGCCGTGTCCTTCCTTCCTTCCTCGCATTATATTTTCTTACATTATTATTCCTTTTTACACTCATTCACCTCCGTTATCTCACGTTTGAGAAAAAAGATTATAAAGAAAAAAAAAACAATTCGCCGGACGCGTTCTCTTCTGTCTTGTGTGACGAATTGATCGCATTATATCAACAGTCGTTGCGCCTCGCCCCATGACGAGAGCGCCTCGGCCTTTTTTTTACGCTCTTTTGCTTATTCGCTCGCTTCCGGTTATCCGGTTCTCTCGTTTGCGTTTTCATCCTCCAGATTTTTCATTCAAGTGCGATTCCAGAGCCACTTTTCAGCAAATCGTCTTGAGGGACGCGCAACAGCGACTTTTCACTGATTGCAGATGGCACAGCCATGTCCTCAGCCTGTCGATCAGCTCCGCGCAATCCGTCCCCACGTCCTGGCATTCACCGGCCTCTGTTTCTGTATCATTTGGAATAAATAGCATTTGTTAGTGTTGTCGAAATGATATGAATAAGGTGATGAAGAAAGGAATTTATGATCTTGAGATTGAACGTATTATTTATTGCAATTTAAATAAAGTTTTTAATATTTTCTTTAAAAATTAGTGATAATTTAATTGTAGTAATATTATACTAATTTATTTTAATAGAATTTCAAAATGAGTTAAATTGTAAAGAAATTGATATTTTGAACTAAGCAAAATAGAAAAATGAGACATTAAATATAAACTTGATCTAGCAACATATTTTATTACATGAAATCTCAAATCAAAATGTAGCTTTGATCCTGTAAGAAAGAAATTGCAAGATGAGTAGATAAATAGATATAAAGATATTCGCTAATATTTGAAGTAATATGTATAAGTACATAAACAGTGCAGTAAAATAATTTACAGTTTTTGCACAGAAATATTTTTGTAATCTGTTCAATGGTCTTCCAACAAAACAAAAATACGTCTGGGTACTTATTTGCTTTACGTATTTGCTACAAAGAAAATAAAAATAAAAATGAAACGCTTGTTTAAAGACCATTGATAAGATTTTTATTTTGTTATGTTAATATTTTTTAATGTGTATTATTTAAAATTTTGTAAATGAATAATTTGAATCAAATTAATCTATTTTACACTAAATTCTCTCAACCTTATGTGAATATGTAAAAATATCCCTTGTAAACCTTAAGAGAAATTTAGTATAAAAAAGAAGAACATGTTTTCAAATGGAATTTTGAAAAATTCTTGTCATAAAAAGAATTGATAATCGTATTAGTAACACACATAGTTGTATAAGACGTAGAATAAGGAATTATACGTAAGTGTCAAAGTGTAGGAAGTGTAAGTAAAATTCACAGTCTTGTAGTGAAACGAATAGTAATTATAGTGTTTAGGAAATGATAAATGTTGAATGGTATGATGTTTTTAAAACGTCATAAAGCGCATAATGTATAAAGAAAATTTATCGGCGTAAATCAGTCAGTGAATTTACGTCGCTCGCGTTAATCGTCTGTGAATAAAATTTTACATGATATGCAAAAAAGCATATTATCAATGAAGCTTATTATGAATTTCTTACGAATGTTGACAGATGCAATGAGTAGAAACATCATCACAAAGGAATATGATCTAGTTAAAGATACAAAAGTTGAGAAAAAAAGAAATAATATTTGCCAAGAGAAAGTGAAGCTTTATGGAAGTAAATATGTAATTACATATGCTTCAATAAAATTGTTGACTTTAAGCGATTCCTGTGAAGAATAATGAAAATCGAAAAGAAGTAGAAAAAAAGACAATAAAATCAGTAAAATAATCGAGATAATACAGAATAGTGAAGAAGATGTTTTTAGTTTGAGTTTTAATAAAAATGCAAACAAGAAAGAAAAATCCATGCTGGTAAAAGACCTAGAAATAATTAATAGAATTTATGCTGTTTTCAGAAAATTTAGATTCATCAATATTTTACAAATAAAAGTTGTGAATTTAAGAAATATAATAAACAAACAGTGCGGCAGCAAGTAGAAAGTGAAAAATTAAGTTAGTCGAAAGAATTTAAACTATGAAAATAAATTTGAAAAGATTCCCAAAGAATTTAGTAATCAGTATTTCAAGAATATTAAGAGATTTGAAACAAGAAAAATTTGTACAGCTAGAAATGTTGAGTTTTTAATCCACCATTATTAGGATAGCGATATAAAGTAAAAATGTTTAAACACTCAAGAAACGTGAAGATCGTTGAAAATTAGAATAATTTTGAAAGAAATGCCAATAGAATTTAGAAATAATTGAGACAAACGCAGAATAGATATTGAGAAAATCGAAAGAGTAATTCTGAAGAGTCAGAAGAATTTTGAAGTAGAAGAAAATTGCCAATAAATCATCCAGAGCTCCGCTCGTCGAGCTCCCATCCTTACCGTGACCGTAACTTTGCGGAGCGTATTGGGCGGCGTGGCTGCTCGTGGTAGCGAGCGACGTCGATCTGACGGTCGTCTTATACCTGAACGGAGTGACTTTCGGATAACTAACGTCATTCGGACTGTCGTTATCTTTGGAATTGTACGCGTGCGAGTATTCGTAAGGATTCGTCCTCCTGGTTGTGGCGGTGGTGTACGCGTTATAATCGTTATTGTAATTGTAACTGTATTTCTTTTTGTAATCGTCGGTTATAAAGTTACTGACGGTCGAGTAAGTGTAGTGGGTGTACGGCGTCGGGGACGTCGTATAGTAAGACGTCGACAAGGACGTCGTGGCGGTCGTCGAGGCGACCGAATTCGAATACGGCGACGTGTATTTATACTTGGAAGTTTGATATGTGCTGCGCGTCGTACCATCCCATGGATACCTGTGTAGTACATTTTTTTTTATTCCGTTATGATATTCTTTTGTCGCCTCCTCTTGCGAGGGATTTTGAGTGGAAAATATATGTTTCTTTTTTAAATCTGGCGTGGAATAGTTATATTGTTGAGTATTTGAAATCCCTGTTTTATCGACCAATTCGCGGTTAAAAGCACGCGTGTAATGTGTTAACATTTTTTGCCTGTTACTAAATAGTCTGTAAAATTTACAAACAAAATGTTTCGATTGAAACTTGAAAGTATCTGTAAAATCGACACGTTTTGTTTGTTAATTTAACAAACAAATTTAGTAATAGGTAAAAAATGTTAACACATCACACGCGTGTTTTTAACCGTGTTAATATAACAAATTAAAATGTTTTCAGCAACACATGTTTTTCTGCTATTACTGTTACCCTACTATTTCTAAAAACTTATTTTAGTTTTTTTTTCAAAACTTTTTACAGAGGTATAATGAATTGTTTTAAATTATTTGAATTAATTATAATCACTTTCTTTGGTCGATAAAATCAATTCCTTTCATTATATTAACTAAATTTTTCTGTATTCATCTAATAAACTGTAGAAAAAAATTCTTTATATTTTATACTGTATAAACAAATACCATTTTTAAACAATCTTTTAATTCTCACTATGCTCTCAAATTATGACGTTACTTAAAAGTTTTTCAAGTCTAGTTCTAAATACCATCGTATAAATAAGAAAGTAGAGCAACTCTTTGCTATAATTAATTCTTATCTTGAATTCTTTTCAACTTTTAATACTCTTATCGCAAACGCCCATATTCACTTTCATACGTGTTCTTGCATTTTACCTGTATTCTGTTGTACTGGTATTGTATCGCGTGTACAACGGCCGGCTTTGCGTCGCGGCGTTGTAAAGGTTGTCTCGTCGCACGTACGTTGGTACGTTCTGCGTGTAATCAGGAATGATGTTCTCGTGCTCAGCAACGCACTTTCCATTCAGGCAGTACTAAAAATACAAGAAAAAAAATTAATATTTTATATGTACAAACTCGCTGCGCATGTAGAGTTAATTTGAGCATTATATTTTACTTTAGAGTAAAAGAGTTTTATTTGAAGGAAGGATTTCTATATGTGTTTAGTTTAGAAAGAATTAATTATCCAAAATTATAAAAGCTTACATAGTCAATTTTAATAATTTAATATTTTAATTAGAGTCGAGAATTAATTTTTGCTCGTGTATCAAACAATATTTTTTTATACAGAATTAAATTAACTATTACAAATTTAAGAATTTGTGAAATGCAGTCTGTATAAAAAATATTTTATATTATGCTCAGCTAACTCTTTTTTATTAATTTGAATAAAAATAATCAACTTACTTGACCGTCTCCACAGGGCGAGCCTTCAGCTGCTGGTCTGTACGCCACGCAGTAACCTGAACCGGCATCGAAGCAGAACAGCTGAGCGCATACCCGATCGTCTTTCTGCATTTCGCAAGGAAAAAGCGGCGAAAACACAGAAAAGAATTAACGAATTACATAAATGCTGTAAGAAGTGGATCGATTTGAATGATAATTAAGAAAGAAGCTCTTACGAAGCAGGCGCTCGTTCCGCGATCCTTTCGACACTGGGCGTCCAGCGACAGCAATTTTCCTGGCAACACTCTTGGCAGTGCCTCATCCTCGTGAGGAGCATTGTAAAGACACGTGGCAGTATCACCGCTGAAAGTGTTATTGGAGCATTATACAATCGATTTCTTAGATTGAGAAAACATTTCAAATTTTACTTTGTAAATAGTAGATTATGCTACTAGTGAACAAAATAGGTGATTTCTATACGAGTCCATTTTGTCATCGGAGTAAAACGTGGGTGGTAAAAAAGAGTGTGAGAAAAGCCTCTGCCCATGAGTAGTAGTAAAAATTTTTCTGATAAAGTAAGGGAAATTCGTTTTTCAGAGCCAAATTTGTGTGCAAAATACTAGATTCCCTGACTAATCTGCTATTTCGCTCACGCAAAACAGGCTCCGAAAATGGATTTTGATCAATCAGATTCTAATAAATCATATTTTCTTACTTTAAGAAATGATGGAAAGACGAAACGCTACAGTGGGACCATTTGAAGCCCTTTTCCGTGTGCCTGAGATCGCTCATGATGTATCCATCCTCCCAGCGACACTTTTCAGCTCCGGGTCCTCCGAGGTAGCTCGGCGGTGGGGATCCGTCGTGGACGGCGCCCAGTCTGAAATACAAGAATAGTTAAAAAATGTTTTCATTTTATTTGATTAGAACTTTTTAATTATTTATATACTAAAAAGACTTCGAAGAGAATGCGTTAACTTTGATAAGCTTTTATTCGGTTATTTATTTAAAAGGTTGTGATCTTTTCTTGTCAATTAATTATTTTTATTTTTCAGTATAACGGAAAACTTAAATAGTTTATTTTTTAAGATTGACAACGTTTTTTAAATTATATAAACAATTTTTCCATACGTTACGAATAATAATCATGTTAGTTAAAATCGCAAACTAAACATTATTTACTTACTTTCTCAACAAATATATAAGTACACTTTTTAAGTTACTTTTAATACTTCTAATAGCTACTGCTAATGTTAAGAATAAAAATCACAAAATTTGAGATATTAAATTTTCTCTATGATTATATAAAATTAAGAATCCCGTATAATATATCACAATTACTTTAGAATTTTTTCTACTAAAAAGTTTAAGTTAAAGCGTAAATAATTAACGAGTGAATACTGTCAAGCTGGCAAAGCGATAAAAATTGATTTTCTCCCTGCTCCGGCGCGCTTATAAAAGAGAATTTTTGCAGCGGCAGCAGCGTGTTTATATCGTAACATGTAATTTACTTACAAATGGCCGACTTCGTGAGCAGCAACGATAATGCCGCTGAAGCCGCCGGTGTCTTCTATTATAGCCACCGAATTGACTTTTTCAAGTCTCTTGTTGACGACGCAAGCTCCACCCACGTACGCAAAACCTATGCAGAGAATATTTATTAGCCTATTCCTTTGTGACGTTCCCCTGGTTGGTGAATTTTTTTAGTCGGAGGTTAAAGAAACTAAATACGGTTATTATATTCAGCAGTAAAAGCTCATTTTTTTATCGTTGCGGTTAAATTTAAATTAATACCAGAGCAAGATCATACAGTTATGTATCAAAGTGCCTTTATTCTTGATAAAAATCGATGAATTTTAAAACTTCAAATATTTTATTTATACAAATATTCAAGCATTTTCAATGGAAGCTAATCAAGGATTTGAATTATTGTCTACAGTTACAAGTCATCGATTTTCCAGATTAAAAGCACTTTTTGTTAATTCACTGTTAGAATCGTTAATAAATTTTTTGATTATTATTAATTATTGTTATCGAAAATAAGATTATTAAAAGCCATAGCTTCGATGACGGAATTAGTCCGCTCGAGCGTTATTATTATTAATTTTATGTAGCATGTAATATATAATCATCGCATTATTTCATAAGCCAGACGTGGGCATTCCACGTAAGCGGCATGCATCTGGTGTTAATTTCATAGTTACGGTATACTATTTTTCAAACAATACTTATTATGGATCGAAAGAACGTAAATCTAATCTCTTCAACTAATTTGTAATTCCGATCTTTACACAGTTAAAATAAGAAAAAAACCTTACTGAATGAAAGTCAATAAACTTACAATAAAAAAAAACGACAAAATTATTTTGATTTTTGTTAATTCACTTTTAAATGGATTTTCTACTTTTGTTATTCTGTTCAAACTAAAACATCTAATAAAAAATTGCGATTTAAAAACAGCAATACGACCAAATAATCGTAATCCGATTTAGCGCTTTTTATGCAAAAAGTTTCACCTCTCATTTTTCCTGTTTTATTGAAAGACTTACCGACCGCACTATCCACGTCAGTAAGGCAGCCAAAGAGCAAAAAAGTCTTAAAGTGACATTCGAAGGGAGAAAACAGAGTATACATTTCAAAGTAGAAGTACGAAAGAATCTTATATAGCCAGGAGAAAAAAAGTCTCTCATGTCGCGTATTTGAGAAACGGCGCGCAGTGTCGCAGTTATTTACGTAAATTCAGTTGCATTACATTGAAACTTCTCGGCGAAGTAAGTAAATCGTTATGAAAAACATGCTTTGTCAATTAGAGGAGATAAATGAATTGCTTTTTATTTTAAAGGATTCGATAAATTTCACGCAAACAGCTGCGAAACGCGAGACGCATTAAATTAACAATACTTATTCTAGTACGAAGTTGCACGTCATATTTTTCAAATTCACTCATGAAGAATTTTTGTAATATTATTATCATTATTATATATGTATTTGAATCTCAAATCGCGAGAGTTGAAAAAAATAGAAAAAAATATAGTTCAGACTGGAAAAAGGCAAAGACATGTATGTGCACAGAATAAACAGCAAGAGACACATATAAACAGAAGTAAACCATTTTATAGTGAAAACCAAACGCAGAAAGCGTAGGTATATACGCTCAATAGAATAAACGTAAAATTAGAACACAAAGTAACGAAAAGAAATTAAGTAAAAGCTTGTAGAACATAGAATATTGCAAAAAGTATCGGAAAAAAATGAAGTGTAGTATATAAAAAAAAAACAGTGATCGGAAAAAATTGCAATAAAAAGAAAAGCACATTGTAAACCGAAAGTGAAACGAATAGTGAGAAACAAAAAAAGAGAGTCAAAGAAACATAGAGTAAACATTGCAGTGTCTCATTGCAAAGAGTCGAACAGATATCGCATTGATTTTGCTCGTGACATTGTTTTCAGCTTAGGAGAAAGTTTGTTCGCAATTGTTTTTTTTATTTTTTTGTGTGTGCACACAATTAACCGTGTGACAAACGTACCTGCGGTTCCTCTATTGCACACGTCATTCGCGTATTGCCTCCTGCACATATCTAATCTGCAACGCAACAACAAAAAAAATCCTCTTTTATCATCGTTTTACTGTTATGTGTGGTTTTGCATCTTTTTTCCCGGAGGAGCCGCTGACGTGCGCGCGTCTCACGGGACAACATATCGAGAATACATTAGGTGAGAACGTGTACCCTTCGTAACACATAACGACAAATCTGCTACGTGGACGTCATTTCCAGGAGTGGTGGATAAAAAAGTTTGTTTAAAAAAAATTAATGGTGATATAATAAAACAGCGATGTTGGAGAAAATATATAGACTTGAGAAAGTAATAAACATTATTAAAAAAAAAAAAAGTAAAATAAAAACGAGGATAAGAAACACACACATTGACGTGTCTCGCTCTAGGATGTAGATCGAGTTTACGAGCCCTCGCAGCTTCCGATCCTTCGTCTTTCGCTCAATATCCGATTTTGTCTAAGGAGTTAAGAGGCTGTTAATGGCTGTAATTAATTAGGATTATAAACTAAATTACGTCGATGGCATGATGAGAAAAAAAAAAGACAAATAAGGCGTGCGAGTGAAAAAGCAATGACAATCTCTCTCTTTCAAAGATCTCCCAGTGCGCCTCGGCACTTCCTCCAAATGTACGCTAGTCTCGACTTTTCTGCGGGCGAGCTCATTCCCTCGTTTTTTTACCTCCTCTAACGGCCAGCCAAAGAATCGCCGGCGTGTGCAGAATTTTATACCCCCCGAGTATATTTCGTTCCCCGATCGAGCTGCATAGACGCGCGAGACGAGCGGACATCGAGAGGGAAGATAAAAAGGAGAAAGAGTGTTTAAAAGGAACATTTCCATTACGATTATATGCGCCATTTTGACTACGCGGCGCGCTTACGTCCTACTAAAGCATAAAGTGCACGCGCAAGTGAGACACAGGCAGCACGTGACCGAAATGTAGATTCTCGCCGAGGACGAAAAGAAGAAGGCGGAAGGTACGTTAAATTTTTACTTCGACATCGATGGACGCTCGAGGCGATTAGTCACGTGCTGCGTGTTTCTTAGCTGCTCTCCCTGACCCTCGGCTAATGCAGGCTTGCGAGCACTACGCTCTGACACCCGCGAGCTCTCGCTTTAATGCGGACCCAGTGCATGCGATTCTCACTCTTTCTCTTACTTTCAACCCCAAAACGACAATGACCTTTTCGTGAAAGTCCCGGGCGAAAAAGTCTAGCTAACGATTGTGGCTTTTCGTTTGGACTTTTGAAATTTTGCTAAGAGTATTTTAAGTTTCATAAAAGTCTTGATGAATTTAATAATTTATATTAATATTTTAACTTTGTAAAATATACTAAAACGAAATGAAGGATGCAACTGTATAAAAAGGTAATTCAAACAAAATTAAAATGTTTCCGTGTTTACTTTAATTAAGCTTAAAAAATAGTGCGCCAGCGGTAACCTAATCTCAAACAATCAAGACAATCAAATGGATTGAGAACTAAGAACAAACGAGAACTTCTTGTTCTTTTTCGTCGTACACAAGCATGTACGACATACTAATGGATGCACGCGAGGGACTTTCACGACGCGTGATTCGACTCCACAAAATATTCTACTCCGTGAAAAGCGATTTTCATTATTTCGGCTCGATCCTACTTTTTCGTGCCGCGTCTACTTTTTATGTAGAACGACTCTGTAGAAAACAACAATGCTCGCGCTGCAAAAAAGGAAAGGAAAATTTGCTCCTTAATTCGATTCGCGTATTCAAATGAAAATCGCTCCGGTTTCGTTTTCCATTGGCCCAGTTTCACAACTAAATTACACATGGTTTATTAAAATATATGGTACGACAGATTACAGGGTTTTTACTATGTACAGGGTGAGTGTGAGTCTAATTAGCTATCGACTGTTTCCAATAAAAATCAACGATACACAAACAACACAAACAAATTTACTAAAAAAAAAAAACAAATAAAATAATTGAAAAGCATGATCGCTATGTAATAAACCATACCGGCAGTTCCCTTAGTGCAGCGGCCGCCTTTCCTACGACGGCACATATCATACCTGTTTTACGAAATAAAAAACATGGACAGTATGAAGTCATCATAGTAGTGCTTCGAAAGAAGGGCTATAAATGTGTACCTGCGTGACTGTACTATTAAGTTTTTCTTTATGATCAAAACTGATAAGTATGTGAATTCTTTTGTCTGATGATGCCGATGGCAATGATTGAACAATAAAGTGACAATAAAGCTTTTGTGCAGTTTACGATTGTTTTCTTTTTTTTCAATCGCCCTCTAATGGTACTCTATTGTTTCGTTGACGTTCAGTAATTAAAAACGTAATCATAAATTCTTTTTATTTATTTGTTGACGCATGAATTGGTAAATGTAATTAAAAAGATAACGATATCTATGTACACTTTAAAGACCATTAGAGGGTTGATGCAAATTCAGCTATTGCAAGAAGTGAATGAAATTTTCATAGTGGACTTTAATTTGTTTACAAAGAAGAGAATAAAAAAGTACGGGAAATTCTTATAAATGTAAAAAAAGTAAATATGAATGAAAAAATATAATTATTTTAATTAAAAAAATAAAATATTAATTTTAGTAATTAGGACACTCTTACTTTGTAACGGCAACGGCGATGTCGTAAACCGGAAGTCTTCTTTCTCGAAATAGATATTTGCCCATGTCGGTCAGCGCAGCTGCCGAATCGATTGCATCCCGTCCCACGCGGTTTCTTTCTAAGTATGGCGTGGCGTCTCTTCCCTAAAAAAACAAAGTGCTTATAAGTAAAAAAGATCTACTTTTGTATCTTACACATTAACCCAAATTAAATTATTATAATATACGTGCTCCAATTACTTAGTGTGACTAAAAAATTAATAAATTAATCTTCCATTATTAAAATTATAATATAATTAATAAACAATTAAAATAAAAAGAGAAAAATGTAAAGTGTTAATAAAACAACGAATGAATTTGTATAACATCTAAAACTACTCATCAAATTTCAAAAACACACCTTTATATGTATATTAATCCCGCATCAGCATAAAATAATCATTGTTTACTCACGCGCGAGATGATGATACCGGCAATACTGATGCGTATCTTCGGGCCTTTTAGCAGCTTGTACCTCAGATCCACTCCGTTCCAGAATGACACGAAGTATCGTTTGATCTGTACATTATCGCCGCCGTGCAATCTGCGGAAGCAGGAGACAAAAACAGGCGAATAAGACAAAAGCCAAGCCAGAGATTCATCTTCCTTCTCTCTCTCTCACTTCCACTCCGAAAAGAGAAAAAAAAACGAAGAAGAATCGTAAAAAAGCCGCGCGTCTCATTAGGGCGGCCTCGCGCGCGACAATTCCTCGGAAATTGAGCTTTGTCATTCCTCGGCCTGATGGCGATATAATGGCGCGCGATATGAATTATTCCGCGAATCTCTCTCCGCGCGAAGGACAATGCGAGTGACGCGCGCTTTCTACGGACTAATGCGGACACTCCCGAATTCTTGCATGCGCTTGATAATGAATTGCATTGATGCGACTCGGAAGGCGAATCTCTGATCTGTTAGTATGGGAGTGCTAATATAGATTCGCGGATTGCTTTTCTAAGAAGTGTTTTTTTCAGGGTTAGAACAAATATTTAATTAGAGCTTTTAATTTTATGACCTTCCGAGCTTGTGGTTCTCTGTAATGCGAGTAATAACACGGGAGAGTATAACAGGTTTCGGAGAATCCGATTTGCAGTGTAGATCAGCGATGCATTTATGCGTTAAAAGAAAACAATGACGAACCCCTTTTTGATTTTATTCGTAGCTACGCTGTATATTACCATAAATTTATACAAGGAAAAATAGCAAACCGCGATTGTTTTACATCTCGGAGAAGGCTATCACGATGAGTCAAGGTTGCAACTCGACGAATCAAGGGACATTTTACGAATCCGTCATGACGTCCGCTACGAGCGAATCAAAGAAACGCTATGGGAGCGGTGCAGGATGCTCGCTGCCCCGTGAATAATCAACGAGACTCTAATGCGCTTATTCCGCGTATACCGAGAAACCGATCACAAAGGCAGATTGACACTTTTTAAATTTGCTAATGTCAGTGCCAAGCGCGAGTCATCGCGGAGTTTATCAGAATCTTTAAACGACAACGGAAAGTCGGTGTTACCGGCGCACTCACCTGTATCCGTCATAGTCGACGATGCAGAGAATTTCGGGGTAAATTACGTATGGCGCTTCTCGCTTCGACCTATTCCTAACCGATCTCTTGGATCTGAACCTCTTGGACAGATGATCCGGCTCCATGAATGCTGAAAGATCGTCAATAGGAAAGTTAGTGTCGAGTTTTCTTATTTGGCTTGGATTAAAAATTTGACATTTATCCAATTTCGTTTTATAGCCTCTTATGGCATTTCATGGCATTTTGCAATCAGATGTTTTATTAGTTTTTCGTAATGATAATTATAGAATTAAAATAATTACGCTTTACATAAAAGCGCGCATTAATTTACTTACCATCGTAATTACCCGGTTTTATTGTCCAATAAAATGGGGATTATAGAATTACATTGAAAAAGTCGAGACTGTTTTTTACCGGCCAGATAAAAGCCATTAAAAATTACAGAGCGCTAAACTAAACGACGCGTAAGCGCAGTTGAGTTTCCAGAAAACGAGCGCGCGCGCGCGCAAGGGTTACTTAATGCATTCGCAGAACATCGCGAGCCTTTACAAAGTTATACTTTTCCGCGGCAGAAACAAGCGAAAAAGAACATGAATAATTAAAGCCGTAATTGGTCCGGTGATTACAACTGTAACAGACCACACGAGCTAAATTGAATTCAAAGCGATTCCGGCCGTTAGCAGTGAAAGTATTTTAATCATATTTTCGTCTTTGTTCCTCCCTATTTCTAATGCATACATTTGTCGCCTCGGCGAACCGTAAAATAGTTCACGCGCCAGGAATTTGACATACAAGGCAAAAATTGCCCCAACAATGCGTACATACATTGACCTCGTTCTAGGACATGGAGGCGAATTTTCACGCGCGCTTTTTTCGAGGAAGTGAAACTAAGCGAATTGCAAAAGGCGCGAGAGAGGTGGGCGTGTTCGAAATCTATCGTGTTTCAATTGTCGATTGTTCGCTCGCTTTGCACTGTTATAACTGTCATTGTCATGCTAAGGACTCTGAGATAATACAGTTCTTTAATTGGCTTGGATGCGCGTTACTTTTTTAGTAATTAATTTTTTTATCATTCGTATGCTTTGGACATTTTTATGATTATCTAGAAAGCTCTGAAATTTGAATAAATTTATAATTTTTAAGAATGTCTTGGATATTTTTATGATTACATCTGCAAAACTCAAGGAAACTAAAAAAAGGTCCTTAAAAACAATCATCACTCACCGAAATCGCTAAATTCGTCATCCTGGGGCCGCACCGTCTTTTTGAATACGACGTGGTGGCTCGTGTGCTCGAGGGTGCTGCGCTTCGTCCTCGTTACGTTTGGCAGTAGATGCGGCCCGTGCAGCTCGTCCGCCTTGCTCACGACCTCCTTCACTACGCGCTCGGGCAGCGGTCGAATCACCAAATCCGAACCAATGTTGCCGTCCTATGTTATTAAAGGACTATATTAGTAAGGAGATTCCTGCTGGCTTTCTTGCAATTAAATTTATTGCAATTCGATGCCTCTTATCGGTATAATTGTATCTCAAACACCATTTCGGCATAATCGTAACTCTGTACTAATTTAGTTATGAGTTACGATTATGCCGAATTGCTGTTTGAGATACGATTACACCGTTAGGAGGCGTCAAATTGTTTTCGTTATAATGTTATTATTAAAATTTGCGATGGTTTGTATTATCACACTTTATACCCTTTGTTTGAACGTATTGGGATATGGAATGTTGAAATTATGTATTCATCCATACATTTCAGATGATTGATCGAAAATTGAATACACAAACAAATATGTTCAATGTTCGCAACAAAGAAAATAAGTGAGTAACAGTAATAACTTATCTCTCGTACAACCGCAAGTTACACGCGCCGTTAGAAAGTAATTCTTACCCCTTCTAAAAAAAATCCCAAATAATAAAACAGCGCCCAAAGTATATTAAAAACCCCCGGCAACAATGTACTTTACTACACGGAATTTTGCACTTTTAATGAAAAAACCTGAATTTGCATCCTGCATAATTCAAGCTAGCTCGCTTGGCCTCTCATCCGAGATTTTCGTTTGTTCCAGGGCGCCGCTGAATTATTATAAGAGAGACGCGGCCTCGGCAGATGCATCGGCCAGATTGAAGCCGGCTGCAGCGCCAGCGGCGAGAGTGAAAGCAAAAGGTCAGGCGCGCTGGGTCGAGCTCGCTCACAAAACAACGCTCGCCTCTTATGTAAGTATCGCGCGACCCAAATAGAATCGTCCCGCGCGAAATCGATGCGGCCCCGACGGATTCGGCGCTCTTTCGAATTTTCGCCGAGAGCTGATCGAAAAGATAGATCACGCCGAAAATACGCTTCCGCGTGAGTTACGCGCTTGGAGAGGTAAACGATCGGCGCGTTTGGAGAAATCAGAGATGCGCAGTTTGGGACTTGGTTGAACGTTTTTTCGGCGATGAAGTTTGAAGATAGGAGCTCGGTGATCGGTCAAAAATTCGTAATAGGCAGAAGGTAGAAATACTGGCTAATTAAAGAGTTGGGAGAAAGACACGCCTTGGTGACGTTGATTGCGCCGTAATCGATTGAAGTCCGAGAAATTTATTACGCGCTCGTGTATAAGAGGATGAAAAATTCAAACGCGATGATTTGACTGCGAATAGACATCACATCTCTGTCAGGATCGTTTCCAGTTTTCCGTCAGCGCTCGTACACGTGCGGAGAGTTCAGGGGACGATTTGGACTTTCTCACGGTTGTCCGGGGACTTCCGAGGATCAAAGACATTCAAACGACATTAGTCTCTGTTTACTTATTCGCGACTAGCTTTTAGTAACGTTATTTTCTATTTTTGATGCCGCGTGATTTTGCGTGAGCTGTGATTTATGGACCTTTCTTCGTGATGTATGAGGTAATAAATAAGAGTGACATTTCCAAAAAGTTCGTCCATCTTCTTGATTCATCAAATTATAAAAATTGACCGTTACACTAATTTAAGTTCATATTTCATACATGATATCTAAAACTTATAGTGATCAAATCAGCGATATATCTAATTGCATTGTTTACTTTTTTGCCATTTCACTATTTGCACACTGATACACGCGCCCAACGTTTTCTCCAGATTCTAACGCATTCCTAATACAAACGTTTAGTTGCCCAATTTATCAAAAGTTTCCTACGGAACAAAAGATTTTTTTTGCCTCCCCGCCGACGTCTCGTCTTGGGAAATAAGCGCGAGCTGCGATTTTTATCGCAATGACCCAGCCGAGAAATCTAAAAAAAGCAATAATGCTCTCCAGCGCTCATGTAAATATTACACGTGGGATTTCACAAACCTATTGTCTCCTTATCAAGCTCGACAAAGAGAAAAGGAATGGAGATCGGCGCTGAGGAATTGCGAAAATTGACGGTCGGAGCGTCGAACGTGCCTAGAAAAGCGATAACTGCTCTATTTTTTATCTTCCTTTTGCCGTGCAATTCTACAAACGCTGCATTTGAATCGAGAGTATCTGGCATTTTATATTTTTATCGATGGATGCGTGTTGCTGCCCGTAAATTCAAATCAATATTATAAGAGCAATTTTATTATTTTGCCCGGCTCGTGAAATAAATTTTAAAATGAGTTAAAACAGTTATTGGTATTTACGATGCCGGAGAATAAACTATGTCTGATCGCGTAGCCTTGATCTACTTATAATATATGTATACCCATATTATTTCCAGCCGCTGATCAAATAGAATAAATAAATTATAATAATCACCAACTGCAGCTACATATTGGAAAGCTGCCTAATTTCATTATCATTCCCACACTCACACCACTCTAAACCGCATACTAATATTCGCAAAGGAAAAACCTTTCTCCACAAAAACACCTTCCCGATCTCCCAACGTTTACGCTTACACGCATAAAAGCAATATTAAAACGACGTTACTCCGGCTCGCCGTGAAAATTGACAAATAAAGCAGCGCGCCAGCAGCGGAAATCTGCGTTAAGCAACGGGCCCGACTTCCTCGAATCGGGCACAAGGCAGAGTCAATTATGCAACGGCGCCGCGTTAATCCAACAAATTATGAGAACCAAACGGGCCGCGCGCTCACGTTATAATATCTCGCTCGATCTCTCCAGCGCCGCTTCCGAATCCAGCGCTGCGCCTCTCACAACAAAGAGAGCGTAATCTTTCTCCGGGGCGGCCAAAAACGGCGATTGGCAATTTCAGCTGCGGCGAAAGGATGACAAAATGCCAAGCAGCTGATGCATGACGGCGGCTGGCTTTTTGCGTTCCGATTCTTTTTTCCATTTTTTTTTCTCTCCATCGCGTCGCGCTCGTAATTGTTTTGCTTACGGGGCGCGAAAACGGCTGTAATTATGACGCCCGAAAATAGAGGCTCCGATTGACGAAACTGGCGTTGTATACAGCGTGTGTACGGTGTATACACTTTGTAATAATGGAGCCGCGCGGGTGGCGAAAGAGCGCGACTCCGAGAGTGGCTTAAGAAAGAAGCTGCAACTTACAACGAGCACTTTCCCAGCCGAGTCCCGGTGCAGCAGAATGGAGGCCATGTTGCCCTCGTCCTGGTAGATATCGCCGATGTGCGTCTCTTCCTGAAAGAACAGAGGTGAGAGGGTGAATTGAGAGCCTGTGGAGAATCGATTGGATCTGGCTAGTTGCGGGAGGGCGTGGATTTTTTTGGGTTTTAGTGGGGCTTCTGCGAATTGTTATTGTGGCTTTTGTTGGTTTATGGCGGCTGTTGGGATAACAGTTGGAGTTTTTCGAGGCGGAGTGGAAAAGAGAGCTTTAAGTTGGTCAAGGTTTAGATGAATTCGTTGGAGATAAGCATTGTTCAGTGATATGGCATCATTGTTTACAGATGGCAGAGTTTCTTGCAAAAAGACACATTGTCTTGGCCCGGAACACAAACTATTAAATGCTCTTTTTTCCTGACTACAAAATACGATAAGATAATTGCAATGTAGCTTTTCACGATGGTCTACTTTCTAAAATAATTATTTATAAAATGTTGAGAAATTAGCGGAATTAGGTTGGATTATTTCGTGATATTATGTACGATTTCAAGCATATTAGATATTACTGTTTAATTCGATTATCTTTTTTTATTCTAATTGAATTAAATTATTTAACTTATATATAAATTTATTGAAATATCAGATTCGCGGAAAACATTCACTTTATTTTTCGTAAAGCAGTAAGATTACGTACTTTTTTCTAATGTAATTAGTTTAAAAGTATCAAACGTCTTAATTTGACGTGACAGAATAGTGGAATAATTTAAAATTTGAAAGTGCATTTGACTCATAATGTCAAGGTATGAGGAATTTACGAGGTTAAAGACTTTACGCATATGCTTAATTTCAGAATATATTCCGCATAATTTATAAACAATATTTTACAAGTAATTAACAACAAATGACTACCTAGGAGGTAAAAATTGAAAAAGTAGACGTTTAACTCTGAAAAGATGTTAAGGAAATAGGTAATTACATACGAATTGCGAATTGTAATGGGAATAAGTATATAGCCGAGCGATGTTTACTTCAATAAATTAAGCTCTTTAGTGTCGATTACCAAACCAATTAAAATTCATTTCCATATTCAAAATGATACTCGCGGACCGTCGGTTACGGGCTCTAACCTTGGCATTCCATATTAGCTATCTCTCTACTAGGTTTTAAACCTTTTTGCACTCATGCGTATAACCAGCGCTGCTATTGTACAATATTACATTGCAAAAGCGAGTAAAAAAAGGTAATGCCTTTTCCCGGCGTTTCGCAGTACTGGTAATCTCGAAATTACTGATAAGCAATGAACGTTCATTTTACAAGCCTCGAGAAAAGTGAGAATAAATGAAGGAGCAGCCGATTCTTAAGTAAGATGATGCAGTAATTTTAATGTTAAAGCTAAAAAATCTCTGGCATTTTTTAATTTAAAGTTTCACTTGGAATTACTCCAGGCTATTATACACATTTTCACAGTATAATTTAGCGACAGCTTACATATTACGCTGATTATATGAGTCACGAGAAGATGAAATTATGTATATAAGTGTGAATTTGAATTTTTGATTAACAAATTAAAAATTATTAATTATAAGTAGATTTTCAAACGATTTTTTGTCCGTCTCAAAAATTATATGAATTTCAACGAGTTCCCATTACATTATCACTTTCAAAAATCCATTACTAAAAAAGAATCCTAAATATTAGCACCTAATAACAAAACTATCATCCATAATGATGTCCCAAAAAAACCATCAATTCCAATCTAACGAAACTTATTAGTATTTCCTATTAGTTCCGCTCAGGGGGGCGGTTCTAACAGCCTTACTCTCTAGTCCCTCTGCATGTATCGGCCAACGCACGAGGAATCCTAATGCCAACTCCAAGAGATATATACGAAAAAAAAATAAATATATACACTCACTTCCGGGATCCTCTGGTAATCCAGACCGTCGAGCTGCGAGTCGTTTCGCTCGACGGTCCACATGGCCAGCTGCTCGCCCCTCCAGAGTCCATCGTTTGGCTTCAGGGTCAGGCTGTAGTCCTTACCGAAGGCCTTCAGGTGCACCTCCTGCTGACGCGCTTCCGGGCTCCGCCTGTGCACGGAGTGCAGAACCGGCACCACCTCGTATGCTGGCACTGGAACGAAGAGATAGGTATTGTTCGTGTGATTGATTGTGTTTGGGATGATGAAAGGATCAATTTGCAGTGATAATTTTTTTTCTTGCGGGAAGTGTAATTTTAGTCTGAGAGCTTGATGGTTAGGAAGCTGGAACGGTTATTAGCCGGATTGAAGAGTGTCTGGACGTTAGCGGCTGTAACTACTTGAATGAAATTAATGACTTTTGATTGCGGGTGAATTAAAGGATAATTTTTTTGCACTGATGAAAGTTAGGGAAGTGATTCGTATAAAAAGTTGAAATAATTAGTTTAGGAAGCTTAAAAAATGATTGAACATAAACAAATGTTTAAATTATTATGCTATATATTTTTAGCGATGCTGACCAGAGATATTAATAGTTCGACCGCTACCTTACGCAACTCGATATAATATATTCCTCCTCATTAAATTTATTAGATTGATCCGATAAAACCGTTCGAATTTCTTAATGAAATATTTCAAGATAGCATCATGACATTCACGAAAATAGATCTGTTCCCCGAATGCGTTAACGCGCTAAGTTGACTTTTATTAGATTTTTTCCCAAAACCGCGTGTGTAGTGCCAAATAAAAACAAACAGCCGCATCGGTTCGTACTAAAAATTTAACGACCCGAGATAAAAAGGCTAATAAAATTTTCGCGGCGAATGGGCTTTTGAGGTGGGATCACTACTTTGCTCTTCAATGTAGAAAAAGCCGGAGCTCCCGATGATGGATATTCTCTTAGTCAATTTCACTAAATCAAGCGTGAATAAAAGTTTGCTCTTTGGAAATTAAAATTTACAAAAATTAAATTATTACGTTTTATATCTCTATAGAGAAAAGTAAACAAAGTGGGCTAAGCGACCAAAGTACCGTACGCCCAATCACCAAATGTACTGTAACTTTGAGAATGCATTTTCGAGAATCAGCCCCCGGGCTCCCGAAATTGCATAATCTCCCGAGAAATCTCGCTATCCTCCTTTCTAAATAGCAAAAAAGACCTCTTCCAGCCTTCTCAACAGCGAAACTCTCCCCTGGCAAAGTCTCGGCGAAAAATCGTTATCGATGGCCCTAGGAAAAAGTCGCGGAAGGGAAAAAGTAACGCCTCCTCCGTCGCGACTCTTTTCCTTAAAATATTCATGCCGGTGATTCACGGCGATAAATAAGGATTCAACCGGTCTGCTCTCCAGGCTGAAAAATGTACGATCGCCCCGTAGGATCCCTTCGCGCGATCATATATTACGAGGACGTAGTCTGAGTCACGTAGTCGATGACCCTGCGCTCTCCTGTCTTCCTCTCGCCTTTCTCTCTTATCTCCGTCTCTCTCTCTCTCTCACTCGGCTGACTCTAATCTTTCTCCGCGTGTTCCGCAGATGATGCAACAGCTGCCGAATGCGAATGGACAGGCGGGGGCGGATCGACGAGCGCTTAGGAGAAAGGGTTAAGTAACGCGGATTGTGAGCGAAAACAGCTGGAGATAGCGGGACGAGAAGAGGAAATTGAATCGTGTCGGTGGAGGTGCGTTTTTGCTGGAGTTGCGAGATGAGGTTTGTAGTTTTGAAGATTAGAGTGGAGCCGATTGTGATTGGAACAATTGTGTGTTTTGGGTAGAGGTGAGTGGGAGAGGTTTTATGAACGTTTGTGGGTTTTATTTCTTATGAATTATTTATGGGACAAATTATATTGTGAGCTTGTAGTTTTTTATTTGAGGGTTATCAGCTTTGATAGAAATGTTACTTATTATAACGCTTTGAATTGAGACTCTTAATGATTTTATGGGATGAATTATACGCAGGCGTGATTTATTATCTCTTAAAATGGCCTCTTCAATTATAAATTTAATTACTTAGAACTGCAAAAATAAATTATCGTAAAAAGTTCGGGTCAATTAATTTTACGTAACTATAAAATAGAACGAGTTCTGCAAAGTCCGAAATTTAAAATTAAAAATAACCGTTTAATTAAAACGGCTGACAACTCGATATTTGCTCGAAAGAAAAATAGACGCTGAAGATCAGCCGTCTACTTGTCTGTCGCGATAAACAAGATTTTTCAGTCTTGACTTACCAGATTCGTGGCCCGCCTGGAACACCGACAGCATCTCCTCCCTGGTCATGTGCTCGTGGACCTGAGAAAGAGAAAAATATTATTTTATGATTGACGGCTCATTAGTCGCGAATTTATAGTGTATATCTGTTTCTATGTAATTTAATTGTACGAAAGCTGACAATGATCTATACACGAAATCGAAACATCATAATATGGCTCTAGACAAATGATTGCCTTACTGTCGTGATAATGACAAGTAATTTATCAGGCAATTTTACCATTCTAAGTTGGCGAAAAGTTAGAATATCTTTTGGAATTATAACAAAAAGTATTATACCTACTGTGAAAACGTTTATATTGATTTTACTCACAGAGCAATTAGTTTTATCATTTCTCAGGCAAAGTAGAAAAAATGAAAATTTTTAATGCTGTATCTGTGAAATATATAAATATTCATAATGTGTCTCATAATAACGTAACTGTAAAAGTCTCGATATGTCGTAATAGTTCTAGGAACTTTTAAAATTTCTTTTCTTAATTTATTAAATATGCATCATATTTAAACATAATAACGTATATAATAAAGAATAGCAAAAAGAAAGTTATGAAAGTGGTTTCGCAATAAATCGGTGAAATTTAAAATTCTGTCTTTTATTCATAAAACTTTATTGCATCGATTTCAACATCCTCAAAACTCTTCATTCTTCTCTACCTTTTATAACACAACTAAAATCAATTCTTACTCCAACAAGTGAGAAACAAATTCAATCTCCCCCATTAAATCAAATCAACACCATCGCCTCCAAAACAATCTAAGACCCCCGCAAACCACTCCAATATAAAACCTCCTACGAAAATATCCCACAAATCAACATCAGTTCACACGACTCGATCAGCGGCTTCTCACGTGATTCGCAAACTCGATACCAAAACCATATCGCTCACACATCCTTCTCCCTCTATGTGCAATTCCGAAGAAAAACGTTTGAATGGGAATCGATCGTATCTCGGCGGCGCGCATTAATCGCCGCATTTTTTTGTCATCTCGGACCGCCCGGAGGGGGGGACTTACCTCATCGTCTCAGCGACAAATTATTAATGGTCAATTAAATCTCGCGGCTGCCATTAATTATTTGCCGGAGCTTTGTCCCGCCGGCGAAACGGTATTTATATTCGACGAGCGGTCCGACGAGCGCGAAACGGAAGAAGGCAGCGCGCGATGCATCATAGAGCCGGACGGTCGTGCGCGGGGTATTTAGGAGGAAAGCGTTCCTAATGATTCTAGATTAATCTTGACGAATGAAAAGATGGGATTTGGTGTCTGCGTAATTTTTACGTGATGTTGCGTAACGGTAGAGATCAGGGGAAAAATGATCTCTTTACGGTGTGTATAGGTTCTTGATGGGCTTGTAGTTAATTTGAGTTTAACGATATGAAATTCATTTTTCATTTCGATTGATTTGGATAAAATCGAGTTTATTTTTATGTTCTGTTTGAATTATGTGGTTGGAAGAATTAGTAAAATATTTAAAGTCTCGTTATCGTAGTTTAATAGATAGTAAAAGAATAAAATTCGATATAATGAACACGAATTTTTTAAGATTAAATCTATTTAAAATGAATCGCTAATCGTTGAATGACAAGCTTCTAATTATTTATTATACGAGAAGCAAGGATAACTTTAGTCAGATAGTAATATGTTTTTATTAACATATACAAATTAAGAACATAGAAAAGTGACTGGAGATTAGGTTAGCTGATGTTGACATAAAATCAAAAAGAGGTATAATCTCAGAGAACATATCTTCTCAGCCAATTAAATGTAGAATAATCAGTCTAATAAAATACACATTAATTCTCATAAAGAGATTTGAAATTTTAGTATAAACAATCACGAAGTCGAAAAGGCAATATTAATAATTTATTGAAAAGAAAAATCCTTTAAAAATATTATAGAACTATTAAAAACACACTCATTGTATTTTCAGCGTTATCCATATAAAAAAGTTAAACAATATTCATTAGACTTTCTAAAAGACCCGGAGTATTTTTAGCATCAAACATTTCCTCATTCAATTCAACTACTGCGGAATTCGAAAAAAAAGCGGCGCGCTCTTTGTCAGTTAAGCGCACGGCACCATTGACCCGAAAGGGCGCCATTGATCTTTTGTAACAGCCGGCAAAACGTGCAGGTATTTAGCGCGATTTCGATTTCGCACAAAGCCCCTGTACATACGGTACCCGCAACCTCGGTTTGTGTAGAATGGCGAACGCATAGGATCAGAGCTACGCTCTCGTCGAATTCAACATTTACCTAGTGAAACCAGTAAAATGTTTGCGTGTGTGTATGCGTAGATATACGCATGTGTCCTCTGCGTGAAACCCGCAAATAAATCGGAAGTCTTTTTTGCGTTTCGGCTGCGATATTTATGAGAGATGATAAAATACGTAAATAAATTAATTATGCTTAAATATGAACGTTTAATTAATTGAAGTTATTGGCTTATTAAATCTATTTATTGGTTTGAGTAAAATTATGATTGAATTATTAGTTTGTCATCTGAGTTATTGATTCATTTACGAAGGTAATGAGGAGTTACTTTATGAGTTTGAATAAAAAGTTGGACGTTTGGAATATGATAATTATCTAATTAAAGCTTAAAAGTTTCATTAGAATTCAGCACCAATTTATATGATTTGCTTACGACAAGTCCCGTTTAACATAGCATCTATACTTAAAATCAATATACTAAATGTATATTGATTGAATAAATTTGCGTATGTGTATTTAAAACGCTATTTAGAATAAAGATTTCTTAAATTTTCCATGTGATCGTACCGATTCATAAATTAAGTGATTTTTACCCGGGTATTTTATATCGTACGTCGATTTTAAATGCGCCAAAATTAGAAATTTGAGAAGCAAGCTTATAATAATTAAACTTAACGTATTTATCTACATATCAAACTGAATGAAGTACTAAAAGTGCCATTTAAAATTAAAATCCAGTTAAAAACCATGCCTGCTTTCTACACAATATAGTTTAACTTCCTTAATGCAATGCCCTTGACTCCTAGTTAATCCAAGCCATTAAAGACTTAAATACATCCATAAAAATGCTTGAATTTCTTCACGCTTTTAGGGCAGCGTTTACTACCTATTCAATTATCTCGCATACACATTACTCAAACTGCGGGCGCGCTACAACTAGAGTAGAGCCGCGGCTTGTTAAAGCTCTTTAAAGACCCCCTTAATCTCGATGTTTTCCAATCCTCGACCCGCCGGCATAAAGCCGCTCGCTTTCATTTTTTCCGCCGAGCCTCATCTTGCCTAGCTCCTAACAATTTTTGAAAAAAAAATCCTTCAATACAACCCAATAATAACTCCCATAAACTCGGAATTTTCCCAGCCCACGAATCGCTCGTCCCTTAACTACCTGAAAAAATGCCACGAAATACCCAATAACTCAACCTCGACACATAATAGACACGTACACTTGATCAGAACGAACTGCTGTGAGTGTGTGTGTGTGTGTGTGTGTGTGTGTGTGTGTATGGTGGGTGTGTATGTGTGTGTGTGTGGGTGTGTGTGTATGTGCATGTGTGTGCATGTATGTATATGTGTATGTGTGTGTGTGTGTGTGCACACGCAGTGTATGTATGTACGTATGTGTACGTGTTAATGTGTGTAAGTGTGTATGTATGTATGTGTGTGTGAGGGTACTTGTTCGCATAGCGGCTTGGCGGCGTTTCCCTTTCGTTCTCATCCGGGCGCGAGAGCGCGATCGGCCGCAGAGCTCTAAGGTCGATCACTTTCACGCGGCGCGGCACGTTACGTCGCAGAACTCGATCACGGCTGCGCGATAAATAAAGCAGCGCGCACCGAGAAAGCGAGATCTCGCGCTCGCGCGCGCGAATTGCTCTAGGGGAACGATAGCGGCTTTAGTGCGAGGCCCATTGTTTCGCACCTGCGACGAGTCGTTACGGCGCTCCTCATTTTTTGGCGGCTCTTTTAGTCTTATCTCTGGGATGGGTAGTGGGTGTTTTAATGTTAAAACGCAATTTGATTGTTGGGATAGAATTGGTTTGAATTGGGATTTATTTATTTGTTATTAAGAAATTAATCGTTTGGATAATTTAGATTTGTGAATTCTCGTTGTGAGGAAAATAAACTTTGTAAATTTTATTAAAATTAGTCTTATATCAATTCCGTTAAAATAATTGCAATAATAAATTCGAGCCATTGTTAAAACATATATATTGATTTTCTCTATAAATTATGGGGATAACCGCTCAAGGTATGACGAGGTAGTTCAAAAGTTATTGATCGTAACGGCAACATTATTTTTAATGATCATATAAAATTTACATTACAATAACGCCTAGAATATTATTCACATTAAACCGAGTTCGTTTGCATCTAAAAAATATCTATTTTACCTTTTACATCGAAATTTATAAGTTTTACATTATGAAAAGTATGCGCCTACGTGAATGCCAAGACACGTTGTCTGATTAGGCATGTCTGTATCTACTGGGATGATGTATTTGATCACGACGAAACTTGCTTTTCTCTTGTAGCGCGAGCAGAGCTAGTACTGAATTATAATGAAAATGTAAGATCGTACCTGCTTTTAGTAATAAAAGTTACTATTAACTTGCACATGTAAAGTCAAATTTAACATTCAACATCTGTTTCTTAACTTTTACGACTACGCAGATCCGCTTAAAATTCAAGAAACATTCCGAACAACATTTCTCTTATTTAAACTAATTATCATCATGCCTCCAAGACGTTCAACTCAACCACGCGATACTTTACCCAAGAAAAACCCCCAAAGCACCTCCTATCGCACAATCCCTTTATTACATCAATCATATCACCCCACTCCAATACTCCCAGGCGCACGTCGCTTTAAAATAAACAGGAAATCTCATCACCTCCGCCGCTAATGCTCCAACATTGACTTTCCCCTTTAAACAAATACTCTCTCCGCAAACCTCCCAGCCGAAAGAAAGACACGGGAGGCGAGATCGATCGCTCCGCCGACAGCCCCGCGCTCCTACATCTACATACGTACACTCGGGAATTATCTTAATCGTCGCTCTCTCGCCCGGCGACGATCCGCGATATATACACACGTATAAACGCGCCCCGAGAGCTGCTTTGCATTTTCCCCGATCCAGTGTCGTCCCGAGACAAAGAAATTGCGGGGAGAAATTGAATTTTATACAGCCGCGCGTTTGATTGTCTTTCGCCGCGTATCTATCCTAGATTGAGAAAGCCTATATCCCAGCGCGGAATTAACGATGATAAATAACGCGAGTTGGTTCATTGAATTTATGTAATAAACGGCCTGCAGATGAAATTTTCGCCTTGATGCATGAGCCGGGGAGATTTTTATTTCCATAAGGTAGGAAGATGAAGATCTTGCGAAAAATTTGCACGGGCAAATTTTTCGGCCGCCCCGGCTTGACTTATTGATGCGAGCTTGATGCTGCGCAGCTCGGTGCCGGGTGAGTAATGGGGCGCAGCTGAGCGGAGATTAATTTTTAGGAGAGTGATGTGCGTGAGCGAGGCCTGGAATTACGATCGATATTTATTGGCAGTTTTGGTTTTTTGTTTGCGAAGAGGCTGCAGGGCTTTTTATTCGCGCGGTGAGATTATGAAGCTGTTGCTTCGCAGGTGATTTTCTGTTTTGCAATTCGATTTGTCATTATCGATCTCTCGCGAAGAAAGTCGAATTTCGAATCGATTTATACTTTGAAATTTGATTTAATAGCGCATTGTGAAAGTCTGAGGTGGCAAAATTTTTACGGAATTACAAAATGTGTGAAATTGAGTATTTTACTACAATAAATCTAGCCGAGTCATTGTTTCTCTGAAAATTGTTTTATTACATTCAATATTATTGTATTCAACAGCCTCTACTTAATTTTACATAACGCAGCGCGAACCGTAAATATCGTTATTTTATTAGGCACTTCAACGATACCCTAAGCTCCGTTGTTTCGTTCCATCTACATATCCACAGATACGCATCGCGCATGTAAATTGCCAGCGATTCCCAGTGAATCAATTCTTTATTAAAAATGAAATAACCACTTAACTGTCTTTAAATTTATGCAAGGCGCTTTTTTATCATAACTACATTATGCATGCGTCAAGATCGACGATACAGTCTCATTGCCAGCTAACGTCATATAACCAGAGTCAGCGGAAATCGCTTTAATTGTCGCATCTAGACGTTAATATACATCTGATAAACCAAGGCCTTACCTTGCTGCATCTTGCGAAGGGTAGGATGGCCATGCACAGGAAGACAAGGATGCGAATCATTTTGCAGATGAGAATTCCTGGTGGGTTGCGCCACATCGCTGCGAACAAAGAATAATGGAATCATTAACTATTTCGTCAACCTGGGCCTTATATTAAATTTCGAGGCGCAATCGCTTAATTCGGGAAACGCTTGATAGACATAATTGCGCAATAAGCTGTTAAACTTTACGCGTACCGAGGGCAGAGAATAAAAGATTGCCTTTTTTCCGTGCAGTGCGCTTTTTGCCGTCGTTACCCGGCGTCACGATTATCGGGGAAAAATAATTTAGCCGGGCCTGTTTATTTATCGGCGCTTTTATAGGCGCGGAGGCGCAAAAAGGATATTAAAAAGTCATTGAAATTTCAGTGAATAAATCAGAAAGATCACGATCTCGCGGTTACGCAAGACGTAATGCATTGTAACGCAAACAATAAATAAACGAAAATCAAGCGCATTGCTTTCGAATGCAAAATGCATACACACACGTAATCTTTATTAACGCGCTCGAAAAGCAAGGAAATCGCGGAGCCCGTATATTGACCCGGGGCACAGTTATTAATGCCCCGAGCCTCGCGGTGAGAGACTATCTATTCTATAAAGTTTTTACGACGCATAACCCCGCCGTTATAATGGCGCGCGTATACACATTTCGCGAAACTAAATGTGTTAAATCCGTCGTTAAATTTAACGCCGGGGGGCCAAATCTTCGGCGCATCTGTCGTCAAAATAAATAAAACACGAGATTTGCCTTTCTTTCGATTATGTAAAGCGGCCTTTTGTGAATTTCTTAATCAGTCGTAAAGCCGTGTTTTACGTACCTATAATTTGTTGCGGGCTTTGTTGATGAGATAATTTGGGATAATAATGGTTATTCAACACCTTTTAATGTGCCAGGATTAATAGAAAATTTTGAATACTGTAGGTGTATTGTGGCTTGGCATATTTTACTTTTATTCAATATTTCACTCATATAAAAATGGAATTTTGGAATAGTCTTCGGATATACAAACTAGAGATTATTATACAAAAATTCGCAGTTATTTTAATGTAAAATAACGAGTTTAACATATATTATTATATTTTATGATTATTCATAAAATTAATGAAAATTAACATACACCTTTTAAGCCTCAATTAGTCTCGGTTATTATTACATAATTACTTCTGAACCTAAACGTTTCTCTTCATAAATTTTAACACCTTGTCCTTTATAAGATTTCCATAGAAAATTTAAGAAGCCATTAGGTAACCAATTTAATGATCGACAGCTGTATAGAAATAAATAACATTTTTACGATTATTATTTAAAACCTTCCAAGTTTCAACACTCCAAGCACCCATTCTACATTACCTCTCCCACCTCGATCGCTCTTTTACGCGACAATACATGAAGATAATTTACCGACCGATAAAAACCGACGATAAATCCGTAAAAAAAGCGTCCGACTATCGTCGAAAAAAGCAGCGGCAATTAGAGCTCCTCTGAAAAAGGCCACTCGACCAATAAACCACTGGAGCTCCCGCACCGGCAAAAAATAAATCTAATTACTATCCTTCCGTCCGTCCGCATTAAGAAACCCAGCTCTCCATCTCCTCGCCGTTACACATCTCCGGCGCATCGTCGAAAGTCGCTTCGTTAATCCTCGCGGCTCGTCCAGCCGCGCATCTCACGCGATCTCCGCGAATTTCCTCAACGAGCCGGCTTGCAACGGTTCTCCGCGTAATAATCCGGCGATCGGCGCACGCGAGCCGCTCGGGGCCAATTTATCCTATATATCGGCCGGCATTGTTCAGCCGCGTTAATGCCCCGCTAATTGTAATGGCGAGTTGGAGCTGGTTAGAGAAGGCACGTGCGAGGTTGGATCTATGTATGTGTATGTGTTGTAGGCACGTGTAGAGAGGCAAGGTTTGAGAGTGTAGCTCTTCCTGGTCGGAGAGAGGTGAGTGACGCTTGTTGACTATTGTGCGGATGAGAGGAAAAGCCGATCGGCCGGGCGGATCGTTGGGATTTGAATTGGTTATTAAGCTGATTGAGATGTAACTGTCACTGCAGAGCGATCGGAGGCGGACGTTGGGTGAGAGGTTTTTTAGGCCGGGATTTTTTAGGGAGCCGCTTGGAGTGTTGTTCTCGAGGTTTGGGAGTGTTCTTTTTTTGGTTTGAGTGATGTATAATGAAGCGAATTATTTGTCGTTCAATGTCTGTGTTGATTTTTTTTGCCAGGTTGATTGGAGCCTATTTTTGTACTTTATTATCAGCTTTAGGATCTTGAAGATCGTTTGCAGTCTGAAGAGGTTTTATGGGTATAAAAAGGTTTATAGATTTAAGATTTCATTGAAAAAACTTTTATTTTTAGATTGATGGTAGATATGTACATCTGCTATTGCTGCATTATTAGCTTTTATATTTTCTTATAGAAATAATTTTCATTTACTTTCATTTAGTTTTATGAGTTTATTATAGACAGCTGATTGCAAAAATTTATAATTTTAGCTAAAGAACAATGAGCATATCCAGAAAAATTTAAATATTTCCTAATCACTTTATTACCAAAGTAATAGCAAATACAATCACACTTACACAAATTATCCAAAGCACAATCACAGCCTAAAACCTCAGTACAACAAAAACCGAACCAATCACAAACTTTTTCACTCAAACATTTCACAACAATAAATAACCATTAACCTCCCTCATCTCAGCCTGCATATTTCCACGCTCCTGCTCCGAGTGAAGGCGAGAGCCGAAGAAAAAAACGCGCGAACCTTAGCGTTCGCTAATCGTTCACGCCGATAAATACGAGCGGACGATCACTGGGTGCGAAAACCTTGAGGTTGCGTAAGCTTTTTGTCACAGCCGATCGGGCCGATCGGCGTGCGACGAAGCCGCTTCGCCCGGAATTCAATCGGACGGATTAAAGAGACAATAGAGAGAGGCCAGATGTACGAAATGTAGCGGTGATTTGGCAAGTTTGAGAAATTAAAAGTGTACTTGATCGTTTCAATGGGTCAGCGGAGAAAGTCCTGTCTTTCTTTTCTAATATTGTATAATAAACGATTAATTTAATTTTTTCACGCTCCGATCGATGGCATTTTCGAGCTCGAATAGAAAGCTATTATAAAAATCGTGAGATTGATTTTGTACGGCTGATCTGATTAGTCGTTTCGTTTCGTGCCCCAGTTTTCTGTTTATTTCTAATTTAATTATATAAATAAATATTGATTAAAGTAAACAGCAACTTATTTTAAAATGCATTCACTATTTTTCTATTCATTACTGTGTAGTTAGAGATCATTTGCAACTTTTCAGTTTCATAATCAAAATAACTACTTTGTGGGAATAAAAAAAATTTTAGAGTAAAATTACGTAAACTTTAATAAATAAGCAATCATTGGATTATAACAATTAACAGAGATAATCCTCTTCCGGCAATAAATTATAAATTAAACTATCTGTTAGAACTAACAGTAAAGCAGTATCGCAAGTGACAGGTTTCAATTATTAAGAATTATTAAAAAATGTTAATATTTGAACAGTTAGGAATTACATGTATGAGCAGGGAAACTACTCACTTTTCTAGAATATTCATAGCTCTTATTATATATAATTTTCTTAAGAACAAAAAACTGCTAGAATAATAATTTTCAAAGGGAAGTCAACTGTTTACGATGAATAATAAAAAATCAATATTATGTAGTTTTATGCTTCACAGTGTTATAAAAATCGAGAAACCGTTTAAAAAAAATTACAACACCGATTTATCAAAACATAAAAAAAAGAACAAAGATACTTCCAACGCAAAATGTTGTAATTGATAATTATTCTCCATATACTTTATTTCAACCGCTACCGTTAACAAGCATTTACATTTCCATTCCAACTCTATACAGAATTATTTCTCCACCGTTTTCTTAAAAAATCCTTAAAACAAACAAAGGCCACAGAGCGCAATCCACTCTATAAAAAAAAAGAAAAAAAAGAACAACGCAGCCTGAAAGTAACCAAAAGCTCAACGAAACTAACCTTCACACCGCTGGCTCCAAGCATGCCTGACACTCGCTCACTTCAGCGCCTCTCGCGCAAAAATCGGTACACACAAACGTTCAAATATCCCCAAAAAAAAACCGTGCGAACCCCAACCTATACACCTCACTCTACCTCCAGCAACCAAACCCTAGCAACGACGCGTCGATCCCGGAACGAAAATTTAATTACACCGCTCACAAGAACTTTAAGTACTGCCGAGCGAAAATCGGCGCGCAAACAGCCTCGGCGCGCGCGCGCGGCAAACTGAGGATCGACGCGGAAGGTTAGAGACGCGAGCGAGCGAGCTGTGCAGCTGTACCAGAGGAGCGGGAGTGGAAGATCGGTCGAGGCGATCGGTAAGCTAAGCGGGGTCACGAGCGGTCGGGGGGTGAGACATGAGATGCGCCGCTGCTTCAGGCTGATGGATGTGCCTTTTTTCTAGGCTGGAGCGCAAATTTCATTGCGGGGATAGCTGGATTGATGATGCGCTTGGCATGCTGATTACGAAATTTTAATGACGCGTGTACGGTGTTGTTTTTTTTTTTTTTTTGGGTTGGGTATTTTTAGACCGGTATGCGTGGAAGTATGCTGGGTTTAGGTTGAACTATCGGCGATTCGTAAGATAAGGCGAGTGTGTTTGAATTCGGTATGGTAATTTAATGGTGATCGTTCGATCTGTCGATGGATCGAAATCAGATAAAGCTTCGAGCGTGCGTAGTGCTGAAAAAAGTGGGCATGAAACGGATTCGGAATGAAGCAAATTAGCGGCGGTGATCAGTCACTATAGACGACATTCGATTTAATAAACAATTAACAGGAACAAAACACAGATTCCGCTAACAACACTTTTTTCCGTCGTTCTCACAAAACAAACCACGCCGTCGAATTTCACTTTTTTAACATCACAATTATGAAAAATGATCGAGCCCGTTATAACAGAATTACGCTCGCTTTCCATTCCTCGCCCATCTGGCAGCTGCCGTTTCAAAACCAACAAACGGCGCGCGCTTGGCGCGTGAATTACCGAATTCACGTCCGCGCCTGAATTTTCATCGCCGCGGCGAGGCATGAAGAAAAAAAGTGAAAATCAATTTGCAAAGAACAATCACGGCTAGCGCGATTGTCCCAACTTTAAAATTTATCGCGCCCCTCCGGGCCTTACATAACGGCGCCAGGCCAATTGTGCAAGCGGCGTCCGGCGCCGTTACACCGGCTCTCTGCACGTATAATCGCTTTTCGGCCGCGTTATAATCGAATGTATATCCCCGCAGAGCGCGAAAGTCGTAGGGAAATGTTGGCTCGGTACCTCTAGCTTTTGCTTTCCTTTATCGCGTATGT
Source organism: Eupelmus urozonus (assembly GCA_900480035.1). Taxonomy (NCBI): domain Eukaryota; kingdom Metazoa; phylum Arthropoda; class Insecta; order Hymenoptera; family Eupelmidae; genus Eupelmus; species Eupelmus urozonus. Next base: position 52,716 of record UELX01000160.1, on the reverse strand, counting down.
GTGAACGTTTAGAATTTTATGAGTGTATAGAAAGCAAACTGTGTGTTGAAATTTCGGAGCCGCCGAGGCTTTGTTGATTGTAGGTCATTAAGGCGCTGATACTGGAGCGCTTAAGATTAAAAACTCAGTGGGTCGTGAAAGTGACTTTTACGCTGCGGCCCATGAGCGTGACGAGCCGTAGCTTTTAATAAATCGAAGCTTACAGGCGTATGATAGTTACACGCTGTAACGTCGGGCTTAAAAATAGCTTTATCTAGTGTTATAACACCGGTATCGGGACTTATCTTGTTCACCCGGCAAACCATGTAAATAAATCATCGAAGCCAGGCTTCGTTAGGTTCAAAGAGTGCATCAAACGCTAATTCAACCACAAAGCAAAACAAAACTAAATATTCACCAGACTCACGGCGCTCCACAGTGATCTAACATTTTAATTTCCTCCGATTCCAGGCCTGCACTCGCGGCTGCGCAATTATCCCTCGCAAAGACAATAATTGCCCGCGTTTCTCCCGGAGCCGTAACCCAGCGCTTGCGCTACCTCGACAGCTGGACACACACAGAAACTCGCTCTTGTCAATCAATGAAAAATTCTCACGATATATCTCGAGCCGCGACTCGAACTAACCGCGGCCAGCGAGTAAAAGCGTCTACGCGTATACACCGGCGCTATAGACGCGCGTGGGGCTGGTGACGTAATATCGGGCGGCTCTCGCTGGAAAACAGATGCGTGGCCTTTGTGTGTATATCTCTTAGCGATATCTCTAATTGGTATCGACGCGCGCGGGGATAAAAAGCGGCTAGTTCCAGCGCGGCTAATAACGAATCCTCGCTTAATAAATCGGCTCTCGCATTATATTCGCGTTTAAGGACGAAAATCGGCCGGTTACGTAATGCTCGGCTGGAATTAGTAGAGGCGGGTGCTTTCGAGATGCCTGCTAATGATAAAGCGCGCTGGTTTGTGTATAGAGAAAAGCCGGCGCGCTATTCTTTTTTTGGGAAAGCTAAATAAATACTGGTTTCACTTGCGGAGAGCCCGAGCTAACGATATATTAATACGGATCATCGGACCGGTTTTGAAGTTCATTAGTGCACTTTCTCAGAGAGTGCGCTTTTCAAAAAATCATTAATAAAGAACGTTTTTACGAACGCTCTCCGAACTTCGGTTTCTCTTCGTTACACACTAGCCAGCTGAAAAATCAACGTGCTTAGAAGAATTTTAATTCGCGCTGCTCGCTCCAAGCCGTGAAACGAATCATTGAAATCCTCGCCGCCACAAAACGATCCCGCATTCTCCGCGATGTCAACAGTCCCAGCACTCGCGCAGGTGCAGCAGCATATATATACACACTCGGCGCGAGAGAAGCCGCGAGATAATTATTATAATAAGCTCTAATTTTACAACCGGCGCGGTAGGCGCGGCTCGCATAAAACAGCTCGCCGCGCATGCACAAGACGCGTCTACTGCGTATATAAAGCACGCGCTAATCGAAAGTCGGCCTTCAGCGAGTCGCATAGCGGCAGGCATTGTGCGATTTTTCTTCCCGCGCCGAGGCAAATGAAAACGAGAGCGAGACTCGAAGAAACCTAACTGCGGAGCTAAACACTAGCATTTGCCGGCTCGATCGCGCGAGTTTCCGCGAGAGAGAGAGATGCGCCGGGATGGATAAGCGGCGTGCGCGCCTGCACTTCCGCCTGAGGAGGAAAGTAAGAGAGCGTTGCCTTCTTAATTGTGTGTTTATTTTCTTTCTTTTCGCTTTTTATTTTGAGGAGTTCGCGTGCTTTTACGTAAGCTGGATGGTTTACTTTTTGGCGCTGTTTGCTTTTGGGATTCGTGCGGATTGTTTCGTAATTTCATTCAGGAATCGTGAACTTTTGAGCTGCAGAGTGAGAGCAGCGTGAAAAAACACGAATCGAACTAAAATAATTCAATTACAGTCCGCCAGTCGTAAAAATCCGTATAGAGAAGTGGACTCGAAGAGACCCGTTTTATAATCCAATTAGGTAAATCAATAAAGAACGGAGCCTCCAGCCGGAAAAATCTCGGCGCTCGGCGAATCAGGAACTAAGCGCAAGTGGCAATTACTTTTTGAAAGCTTTATTTGCATACCATTAATTATCCTCATTTAATTATAAGGCAATACCCCCCCCCCCCCTCACGCTAAATCAAACAAAAGAGCCTCGGCACAATGAAGCTTGAAATTATAATTCGGAATCTATCCTTTATGAAAGCCGAAACATGAATCAAAAAACAATAAGTCTCGATTATCGCACGCGTAATTCACGCGCGTAATCGGGAGAGAACGGCCTCGTAGAGGATAATGCAGCTTGCCGCGGAGCGCCTCTATTAATCGTCAATTAAAACGCGACTTTGCAACGGTTCGCGCGGCCGCGAATTTACGAGCGAGTAAACGTCTCCTCCCGCGCGCCAGCTGGCATAATTGACACTCGTTATGGCTGGTAGTTTTTTTTTCTTTTCGTCTGTTGCAGAATAGCGGAACTTGATTTCCCTCGCGATTGCGGGAATATCGAGCTGATATATCGCTTCGCGTAATTCAGGAGAGCGCGTGTTTTTCTTTTCGATAATTTCGATGCATTGCGTAGGCGATGCGGATTTTGCAATTCAAAATTTTGAAAGTGCGTCAATAAGGTGGAGACGGAAAGGAACATAAATCGTCAATCATATTAAAATTACAATGATTACCTTAGCTGTCCCAAGCTCTCCCGGCGTCTCTTTATCTATCGAATTTCTCCGCTCGCTGGTATTTTGAAACGGCGTGTCCAGCAGGTTTCTGCCCAACTGGCTCGGTCACTCTATCATTTTATTACGCCTGTTGCGTAAGCTCGAATTTCGTTGAAAACCGCGCTCGCTCGATGGATTTGCGTAAACGATTAACTCCCCGGCCGATAATTCATCTCCGACAAAAGGCCTCTTCTAATGGACAAAGCAGAATCCTAATCACCATTAGCATCGTCAACTTCACTTCCGCGTGCGTCGGACAAAAAAGCCATTCTTTCTTTCGCTCGATCCGCGAGTGACTCGTTGCGAGTTTACCGTTAAAGGAGGAAGCAGCCGAGCGAATGCATCGCAAGCTCCCCGGCGGAGCTCATTAAAATTCCATTATCGCGCTAGATTAGAAACTCATTCATCATATCGAAGGATAAGCTATAGCGTCGATTCCATAATTACGGGCGTAGGAGCTATGACGCGCGAGGCTACCTACAGCGCTGCAGTTTTATCGCTAATTAGCCGCCGGATGTGACGGCCGAAAGTCTGGGGGGTTGTGTGGATATATAAGACGGTGGCTCGTAAAGAGTGGATTTTTTTCTAACGAGAGCTTAGTCGCTTATTTGCAGTTAAAGGAGTCGCTGGAAGAGTGGATTGGATTTCTTTTCAGGAATTGAGGTGAGTTTTACGGATTTTTGATTGCGTAAGTAATATAGAAATTTTTAATATCATGCTTCGGCTAATTGCTTCGTGGGGAGCCTTCGGCCGCTTCATTTGCGTACGTGATGATGCATAAATAAACATCGCGCTTTTTTATCTCGAGTAATTTATTATTCTAATCTCTGGGTTCTGAATATTAATAATCCATCTCTGAGATCGTCAATTATTCCGCTCTTTAAAATCTGATTCCAGACAATCACTTTCCGTGCATTCCCTTGCAACACTAAGCAACAAAAAAAAAACTAAAATCGACATATATAACCTATACATTAAACCACAGCCGATACATTTCACCAATCTCAAACCCAATAAATTACAAGCACAATAGAACGCCACTCGGCATTAGCATATCCATACCCAGAAACGAAAACGCAATTACTTTTCCACATCGTCCGGCAGCCCCGGCCAATTACTTAAACCCCGCAGATCGTGCGGCGCACACGGCCGCTTTAATCGAGCAAGAAATTATATCTCCTCTCAAGCTTCACTACGAAATACCCAATCGAACCCAGACCATATTTCGTTGGCCGCGTTCTCCGCTACGAGAAAAACGGGGCCGTGCACTCCAGCCAAGGCTCGAGCTGCAAGAAGTGGCTCGATAAGCAAAACGGAACGTGCTACACCTGTGTACGCGATCGGTACCAAGGCCAGCTGAGTGCCTGCTTAGATCCCGAAATTAAAGCGGGCCACTCTCGATTTTTCGGAACGTTCCGTTTCTTTCGATCGGCAGCTGAAATCGGCGATCTAATTCCGCGGGAGTAATCGAGTCGGCTGCGCGACTTTGATTGTCGGCGATTGTTGTTTTTTCTTGCCCGGTAGTCGCGCATTACGCGCACGCGGAAATTAGGCGCTCGCTAGATAATGGATCGAGATAATGGCGAGCCGCGGTGGGAATTAATTAGGCCCGCTGCGCTCGCGGGTATCCTGTAATTTCGTTTCCGACGATTCGATTTTGCATTTTTGTTGCGGGCGACCCTGTTAATTGAATTCGCTGTGTTGAAATTAATCCTGATTAATCGGGGATTAGTTCGATTGGATTACGGAAGGGGGCGAGAAAAATCGAGTTCGCGGATAAAATCGACGTTGTAAAATTGTGTTGCTTTCCGAGAATTCGATCACGATTTTGAACTCGCGTCGCGCCGCGCGGTAAACATTCTAGCAGAGAGAATAAATTAAATGCGCCTCCTATCGCTAATGTAATCAAAAATGCAGAAATTCGAATCGCCGTTCGGCACGAAAAACCGGCTGACTCAATTATCGCGCTTTATTTTAATGCCCCCGCGTGTAATTCATAAAGAACGGGGTTACGGCTAACGAATTCATAATTAAATAAAACTAGAAAGTATAATATATCCATCTCCCCGGCGAAAAAAGCGCCTCGATATTTTTGCGCAATTACAAACAGAGAGAATTCGGTGCGCGCTCGCAGCGTGTGAATTCGAAACTCGCTCTTAGCTTTCGCAATTTTCCCTCAATGTCAACCGCTGAAAAGTCATATAGCCGACGCATAACTCTTCCGCTAATTAGTCCGGAATCGCGGATTTATCGGTGAAAACTACCGATAATCGCCGCTAACCTAATTAGCATTTCTTCCACGCGCGCATGCACAATGTATCTCCTTATCCGCAGACCGCTTAAAATAAAAGAAGCGTAATTAGCCGTTGTATAATCGGAGATAATCCAGGCGCAGCCAGCGTTTGTATAACGCGACATTACGCGGTGTGCATTTGCATTACTCCAGCGGAATGCGCTCGTAGGAGTAGAGAAAGCGAAGACGATCCGAGATCTCGAGCGTTACGCGGCCTGTTTAGGCACGTGCGCGATGATGACAATAATTACGCGCGATCGGCGGGCTGGCTTTATGTATGCGGGAGCGCTGACAGGCACGACTCGAAGAGTGCTTTTAATTTAGGATGATCGGAGTCGATGCTGGGATTTTGCAAGCTGTAATTTCGCGTGTTATTTGCTCGTCTTCCGACGTTAATTTTCGTTCGGTTGTTTGTGATGGGTTTTGTGAGTGCATGCGATGGGAGAATAGGTGGTATTAGGAGGAATGTTGGAGTAATGGGGGGATTTCGTGGAGTCGATGAAAGCGATCGTTTGGAGGCTTGGATCTTGTGTTGACTTTCGTAAGTGTTTGTGGATTTATGCGGTATGAGGGTTTTTGCTTTGGTATTTTAGAATTTCTGGTGTGTGTAAGAAGATTTTTGATTATTTGGTTTGACTAATGGAAACTTTCAAACGTTTATCTAGAGCTACCAGTTTTGAAATTAATAAGCAATTATGTAATGCTTGCGAGAATAAAGAATATGAAACCTAAAATTCCCATGGCTGAGACAACATAAATTACTTGTAATGTACCTAGCAATCGGATGCTTATCTCTTCTGACAAGTGTAAATTTTAATAAGCCTCATAATTAAAACTGACTCCAGATTGCTTTTCCCACTCGAGATCTGTTTTCAAATTCGAAATAGCTACTTTTATCTCAATTATCGCGTATTAGTAAAAATTTTTCACTTACTTCTCAGCCGATATCTCCCAGATGAGAAATAGAGTCTTTCCATTCCTACCTCAGATTCTCAAAGCTTACGAAATTTGATCGGCTTAGAAAGTCCGATTTTTCGATATCGCGCTTTAATCGTGTCACGAGCAAAACGGCATTATAATTCTCTCTGTTATGCGCAATTTCATGCACGATTTATTCCCGCCGCGTCAATGTTAATTTTCATTTAATTTTCATTTTAATGAAATCCGAGTTTTCGCAACGCGGACCGTTGAACCCGCGCAAAAGGACGAATTTCACGTCATCGCGCTGGATTGCATAATTATAATAAGAACAACGGAGCTATCCACGAGAGGAGCGACACTGCATTAATTCTCGGTGATATTACAATGGACCTTCGCGCTTGTTTATATAACGGAGTTCTACATAATGTGTAACAAGTAAAAGAAACGCGGTCTGCTTAATGAGTGAATATCGGCGAAAAAAAATGCATCGATCGGTAATCGCGAAGAGGCTTTATGTTCTCACGGGGAGCAGTTCGATCTGGCACAAGGTGATGATACTTTACGATTAAAATAGGCTTGGAATATTATTATAGTGAAAAAAGTTGGCGCACGGGTATGCGCATTGATTTATCGGTGTCCTCTTGTATAATCGTATCGTAAAATCAAGTGACGCCTTGGTACACTATTAATTCATAGGTTTATTTTTACCGTACTGTGTTTTTCTTACTTTAACGCATTTAAACGAGCGCAATGTCAAATTAAAATCTATAAATCCAGCAAAAAATGTGTTAACTTAGAATTCTGCTTACATCCAGCAACAAAAACCATTCTCCGACGCTCTCTCAAAAATCCAAAGCCACAACAATCTCCTGCGCTCTCCTTCCTAACCATGAACTATCCGTAAAAAGCCAAACACAGCATAATCACGGGTCAGCGACGGTGAAAGTGCCCCCCTGCATGTAAATCAGCACACCCAACACGCAGCCTCGATGACTCATTAACAATCAACCTTACTCCAAAGCTCGCCCCCCACGCGGAAAACCAGCCATCAGATAAGCCGCATACTTAAGGAAACTCCTACCAACCAGCTCCCCTTAATCCATCCTCTCAACACCTTCACACCCGCTACTATTTCGCAATCCCGACGACTCTAATGGGTCAGCGCGTTTTTCGTCCTTTTTGCTCGCTGTCGCAAGTGCAGCCAGTGTGTAGCTGAACGACGGAAACCCGCGAGTTCCCATGCAATCTTTGCCAGGCGTGTACACGTCTCTGAGAGCTGGAACAACGGGAGAGCGGATAAGAACAGGCAGGTATACGTAGACGCGTGTGCACGGAGTTGAGAGAAACGAGGGAGAGGAGATAACGTTTTAATTTAGAGTTTTCTCTGGGTTGTAGCCTAAGGTGTATGCTGAGATATGCGCGCGGCTGGAGGGAAATTGTTTTGTGGAGGAATGTGAAAGAGGCCGTTTCTGTGAGGTTGGTGCATTAATTGATTTTGCTGTTTGTTTATTGGATGGGATATTTATTAATTATTTGTAGTTATCGCGGAGATATAGTATAAATGTTTGACGTGCGTTGAGAGACTTTAATTATTTTATATCGCAATGTCAGTTTTGTAGGCTGCAGAAGCTGTGGAAAATATATTATAGTGTCTAGTTAGGCTGAATTGAATATGTTTCTATACTAATTAGGGTTTAATTAAAACACAAGATTTAAACTTTTAAGTTTTAATTAAACTATATGATTGTAATAAAAAATTGAAAATAGAAGACATAAAATTAAATGTATATGGATAGAAGTTTCTTCATTTACAATTAATGTGAAGAACAAGTAGTAACATATCGTTTGATGGGGCTAACTATTCAATCCACAGAAGGTCGCATTCTTATACACTTTTTTTAATTTATTACAATATTCAAAAGAACTAACATTTAAAACTAACAATAAAATATTCCATACATACACGTAAATATCTTTGTCACAAATATATTAAATTGCGTTAATTAAATATAAATCTTTGTGTCTTAATGAATCATAATGTAGCATTTCCTGTGTAAAAATGACATACGTTTTTGATTTACGCTACGAAGGCTAACGTCTTTGTTATTGCACACACTTCCAATCAAGCTTTATTACATTCTATTGATTAGAAATTATTGACGAATGCGTCAATAAAAATGCAATGTTTTAACACAAGGTTAGCAACGATTTCCTACACGATTCCGAAACCAACCCTGAAATCTCGCCGAGCCATCTAAGTGCAACAACAAACGCGCACCGGCAAACCTAAAATCGTCCCGTGAAAATTAGCATACATGAATTATTTACCAAAAAAACTAAACGCTTTAGAAAACACGCTAATTTTTCAGGCTATGCAGATTCCGCCCGGCACCCACCCAACCAAATCTAAAATCGATACCAAAATAAACTCCCCAAAAATATTCCTCAACCAAATCACAGCGGACACTCACAGCAGGCGCCTCGTATACTTTACGGCTTTCTTTTCGCGCCTAGCTCCGTAATGATCTCGTTGAGGTTCGCGCGCTCGCGCGCATATGTGTGTCGCCGCAGCGGCTACCGACACTAATTTCGCGCCGCGGGATTCTCATGGGCGCTTTGTGTGTCAGGGTAATGACGACGAAGCACGCCTTGCGAGATCGAGAAAATTTTAGCGCGAAGAAAAAAAAGCGGAGAGACGAGAAAGAAGGTCGAGGCGGCTAATGCAACTAGGTATGGGCTTGGATGGGTAAATACGGTTGGTTTGGTGGATGGCTTTTTTTCGTAGATGGTGAGGCGAGAGATTGCAGATGGTCTTTTTTGGGGTGGAGGTAATGGATAAGTAGTTTTTTTAATAGGTATGTTGGATTGAGCGAGGGATTGGTTGTTGATGTTTGAAGAAGAACTTGGATGCTTTTTTTGAAATTTTTTTGCGGGTTTTGGTTGGATGTAGTTTATGATGTGGGGCTGTAATATTGTAAATGATTATGAGAGCCATTCCTATACGGGCAGGTGTGTTTTTTATGTTCTTCGAACGGGAGATGCGAAAGTTATGTGTTTTTATTGGTTTATCAAAATGTATGGCTAGGAACCGGTTGGAAATCAAAATTTCAAGAAATTAATTATGACGTAAATTCCTATTTATATAAAATTGAATTTTTGAATTTTGAATATGTATACACAACACAAAACTTTCTGGAAATTTTCATATTTATATTTAAAGAGATGTATATTTAAGAACCTGCAGTTTCAAAAGGAATAAAGAAAAACTAAATTAAAATAAAAGCAAATTAAAAATATTTCCTTTCACTTTAAATTTTAAGAAAATTTAATTAAATCTAAGTAATACTAACTTTTGAAAAGTTATGTTTTGGTAACCAGCATTAATGCTGTGTTTACCAAGTTAATACATTTGATGATTTTCAGATACCAATCTAATTTCTTGAAGAAGACATTAATAAAATAAAAATATTAATTGTGAGTCATCTAGCCTTGCTCTCCCTTATCTTAAGAATTTTATTTTATTTAGTGGAAAATTCTTCATGAGTACATAGATAGGCTAACTACGTTTTATTAATACTTATCTTCTGATGAATTTATAAACTTAAAATGATTCACTATATACAAAGCTTCCTTTGAAAGCCACAATGTACATTATGCGTAACCTTTCAAAAAAATGAGAGTGAGTAATTCTTTACACATCGAGATCATCTTGAAACGTTTCAGGAAACTGATAAAATTATTTTGACCACGTATGATTACTCACTTGCATTGTAAGGCTGTAACCACAAACTATATCCTCAAAAATACTCTTTTAACTCAATTAAGTAGCCTTCTAGATCCATATCGCTCTCCATCTAAAAGCCTCTACAAAAACCGATCCTTATTATACCCCAATCAAAACCATTATTAAAACGTCAATTCCCAATTACGCAAAAATCCACACCCGACCATTTGATATTGCGCCAGATCCTTACCATTATACATCAAACGTAAAAAGCGCCAAACTATCCACTAACCGATAAAGAACCAACATAAAAAAAAAACGAGACGCGAGCACTCGACAAATTCACTCTCTAATAACGATCGTCATTGGGCAATTTTCCCCCCGCTGGTTTTTTCCTTCCGTGACCTATGAAAACAAGGCGCAAGGTCGCGCGCGTCGAAAATTGATTGGTAGCGCAATTTCACGCTAAACTCGCGAGCTGCGCTCTTTTGTGTCGCCGGATGCGAGTCGAATTGTCGCTGCGGATATATTATATGGGGAAGAGGGACACGAGAGTCAAGGTCTTACCATAAGGTACGTATAGAGGAGAAGGAAAATCCGGTTGGGTATGAAGGGGTTGAAGGATGGATGTGCGTTGATTGCGAATTTTTTTTTTTTTTTTTTCGTTTTGTGGGAGGATTTATTGTGCTGAAGAGCGTGACGCGCACTTCATTTCGCTTGCTGAGCGTATTTCACAATCAGTGGTACAATTGACGAATGAAAATGGTGACTTGCTTTTTGATCGCTTTAGTTTTGTGAAAAAAAAAATTTTTAATTGAACGGACTTTGAACAGTGGTATAATTTTGAAACGTAAAAAAAGGCGCGTTGCCTAATATCTTTGTAATTACAACAATACATTAGGAGCAATTTTGTTTGCTCAACAAGCGTAATGATTGTGCGGGCACTAATAAAAGCCAGAATCGATTTCGTCCGTAAATCATCCATAAACGCACTTTGTTTTAACGCCCGGCTTTTACCGCGCTGTTTCTTAATATCCTCGTCATAAAATCATTCCCCTCTTGCTTTACCGAACAATTATAAATAATTTTACACTATGAATATTAACTTCATCCCGACAAAAACCCCTGAGAAAATCTCTTCATATAACCGAACCGATCGAAGCCGCGAGAAAAGAGCGCAAATATTTCAACATCGCGGAGGGTTGCGTCGAAAAACGCATACACTTGAGTCGCAGCGCAACACAACAGAATTGCGCGTCGCGTGTAAATGACAAGTCAATGCCGCTGGCCATTATATAAAGTTTGTTGCTTTGACTGATTAACGCCGAACGTCTCTCCGTGAGCGGCTACTTGTTCCGTGGACGTTTTCTTTCTTTTGCATGCGCGTGTGAATTTCCAGTAAACTGATGCACGCGCTGCTTTATCGCCGACGTTAGTTAGTTAATAAATAACGCTTAAATTTTCTATGCAGGCGGCGAGCGATTTTTCACCTTGTCAGCAACGAGCCGTAAACAATTCCGAACAGGATTTCTCTATGACGGGCTGGCGTTTGTTTCTGGGATCGTGAGCTGGGTTTATTTGTTCGGAAAGTATCTTTTTGCGTTTTATTGAATATTTTTTGTTTATTATTAATTTGGATATATTGTGCTTTTTTTGTAATTGATATAATAAATTGGATAGATTAAGACTTGAAAGAGTGATTCAAAGCAAACTTATTTGAAAGGCGTGAAACGTAAAATTGAATTTACGTGAAACGCTTGCAAAATAACTTTTTGCGAAGGTGTAGTAAATTAATTTTGCTTTTTCCGTATAAAATTTTTTTGTCACAGAACTAGCAATACCATAGATGTCGGCAATCCTTTCATGCAGTGGAGTAGACAATGCAGCAGCCGTCAGATTAACCTCGAAGGCCGACCGCAAAATTATCCAAACCACTGAATTTGATTGCTTTGACATTTTAAATCTGAACCATGTAATGGTGTTAAAAAAAACTCCATAATTCAAATGGTAAGTAAATATAAGTATCACTAATGAAATAAATGGCCTATAAATTTAAGTACTTTAAATTGCGAAAAATCCATTAAAGATTTAGACACCTCACATAAGTAAATTTAAAATAACAAACTACAATTACAACAAAATAGCACTTTTGTTTTTTATTCCGTAAAATGAAATTGTTTACGTCTGGCAGATCGTTGTTACTGTCAATTACAGTACAACTAATAGGAGCGCAGCATTGTTTACAAAAACATTCTTATGTAATTTTCGACAATTCCATCACAAATTTTATGTAACCATAACATGTTTTATTCATTATATTCGTAAATAAAATAATACATTTATTATTCCTTGTCAATCACACCTTCCAATTAAGATTTATTTCTTTAGCAACTTACTTCGCGTTGCAAAACTATTTCAATTCAATGCGATTGCAGATAAAGATCGATCACCATTAACCAGACCACCAATTACAAAATAGAAAAGTAAGAAACTACTCTTTAATTGAAACTTTCATGAAATTCGACGTCAATAAAGAAACAGGGGGCCACAGCCAGCCGTGATAAACATCGTCATAACTTTTGTTCGTGACCAAGATCATTCATCAAAATCCAGAGCCGTAATTCAACGCGAAAAAAAGAAGGCTCGCTAAAAATACCATAACAAAAGGAAAACAACATCAATAGACTTTTCCCTGGACAAAGGAATGTCGCTTAAAGAATTTCCGGCACAGAGAGCTTCGATTATCTCTGTATTTATCTCTCTCTCTTACCGCTCGAGCCTCTCTTATATATTTTTTCGCCACAAGAATACCGCAGAGGCGCGCAATTGCCAAGGCCATCGGTAAAGAGATGAGCGCCTCGGGGCGTTTTCGTTGTGCCTGCGAGAGCCGGCTTCAATAAATCGCGAATCGGCGTACAATGCGCCTGGTTATAAGCTATTAACCGTCACCTTGACTGTCCTGCGCGTGCCTTTTTATTTCCTGCCCAGTCAACGGCCGGCTGCACCGGGACTCGGAAACTCGGCAGTGAAGTGAGAAAAAGGCTGGTTTGTTTCTTGGGATGTGAAGATGATGCTTTTTGCGCGGAGGGCATGAGTAAGTGTGCTTTCGCGAGTGCATCTTTGTGAGAGGGACCTTGGAGGGAGATTTTTAAGGGGAGCCTGCTTGTTGGTTGGTTTGTTTTGCTTTTGCTCGGCGGGAAGGAATTAGCCTTATTAAAGAGTTGAGGTGTTTTTCTTCTGTTGAAGGAATTTTTTAATAATGATAAATCAGTGATTCTTTTGTGTGTTGAGTAATTTTTTGATGTATGGTAAGAAAAAAGATGTACTTTAAAAAAGATGTTGAACGATCCACGTTAAAATTTTAATTAAAAAGGTAGACGCTTTTAACAAGTATGGACAAGTTATGGCTTTTTATAAGCAGATGCTTTGATGCTCTGAAAATAATGTTAATTTTTTCCCATTAGTGAGAAATTTGTTATTCATGATACAAAAAATTGGTAAATATCTCACAAAGTAAGCTTCATTAGACTTCCAAAAGAATAAATTAAATTAATTGGTATAAGTCATCTAATCTATTTCCGTCCCACTCTCCAAGAAAAAAAAGAAAATTTTTATGAACAAGCCTTATAACTTTAGAATCTTGTTTGAAGATGAGTAATGTACAAGTTATTGCAAAAGCTATAAGATTAAAAATTAATGGATTGACACGCACATAATAGTTGTTCAACATGACGCTATTGTTTTGATTAAGTCTATTGAATGAATTTGATTGATTCAATATTACGGAAATAAACCAGTTCCACTTTGAAAAAACACAATAAAGTAGGAAGTTTATGGTGCTATGAGTAATTCAGAAAGTAATAAAATTTTTCCTCATTTATGATAATTGTTTCCAATACAAATATTATTTCTAATTTTCATCCAACTTCTATTCTATTCACAATTTCGATTACTCATTAGTCATTAATTAAAACTGTCATAAAAGCATACTCTCGTCAATTGGAAACGTACCCAACATTGCCTCATGAAATCGACATTCATCAAAATATTTTCACACACTAAACCTAAACAAACCATCCCAGAAGGCCACCAAACTAGCTCAGAAAGAAAACTCATTTGATCCTCCTCTCACAATAGGCTAATAATGACCTTTTCCAGGCGGCTCGAAAAAAACGGAAACGACAGCGCGACTCCACGACTACACATCCTCCGCAGCTCGTACACAACTAACCACTCCCACGTAGCGTCGCACATTTTCTAGTCAGACTCGGCCGGCCGAAGACTTGAATGAGAGAGCTGGTCCGCGACTTTAACGATCGCATTGTGGTCCGCTGGCTTTTTTTCCATGCGCGCGCCACCAGTCGCACGCTCCGCGGAGATTTCAATGCCTCCTCGCTTTCTATATGAGCAGTTGCCGCCTCGGACCGTCGGTGGAAAAGGCAAGAAACTGGCCGTGCGTTAACCTACATGCGGCGAAGGATCACAATGGACAAAACCGTCGATTACGAGACTTGACAATTCCAGGCTTGAGTTCAGCTTGGGACGTAATAGCGAAGTATTTTCTTTCGGAAATTGGTTTGGCTTTGGAAAACCTGTTACGGTTCGGGCTCGACATTTTTGATGGCTGGGTTACGTAAAGAGAGGAATGTGAAATTACTCCGGGAGGAATTTTAGGCTCGAGTTTGGCTTTCTTTTGTAATGTTGTTGAAATTTGACTTTAAGAGAGCTGGGATAAGTTTGTTTTCTTATCAAATGAAATTTAATTATGAACTTTAAGTAAATACTTTGCATTCGCGTTTCAACACAAACGTCGCTCTTACGTATTTTTCAAGATAATCTATTATAATTCACACGAAACTGATCCTCTTGGAAAACAGAAGATTGATAATTTTTTAATCAATCACTATTCATATCACTCTAACGGCCATCTGTCAATAAGATAAACATTAGCTTTTCATAATTACTGGCACACATTAAGCCGTCTCCTAATTCCAAAGGCAAAACAAACCTTGCTTTTAACCTCCTTAAAGCCTGATTAATGGCGTTCTATCAATAGTCCAAACCTTTCGCAACAGCCGACTCCTCCCAAAAGCCCAAAAAATCCGCATCTTTATCCTAGTAAACTCGAGCGGCAGCGCATAAAAAGCGTATCTTTTTTCAGCCCGCGTCGCGACGAAGCTACGCCAAGCTCGGAAGACACAGCAGAGAGCAGAGGGAGACAGACGCAAAAGACACACGCACGAAAGGCAAGGACCTTGAGAATTTCTCGAGTCTACCATAAAATCAGGAAAAAACCGTCCGTCTGCCGATTAAACATTCCGCTGTCCGTCAAAGGCCAGAATCAATTAGTGCGCGTATACACGTCCGTCGCCGGCTCTCCGCATATGTAAATATAATAAATAACGAGTATTTACGGTGCGCGCGCATTAATCGGGAGCTGGATTTACGATTTTCGGAAGGCGTGATTGAAAAACTGGAATTTCCACGAATAGCCGGCGAGTCGGTGTCTCATGATTGATTGTCATATTAGTTGTGTGTACGCGGGGTGTCTTGGTAATTTACCGTGCAAATGTTTGTCGGTCGACGTTTTTGCTGGAGCTGGGTTTGGAACGTCGGATGATTTCGCAGACGATTTAAACATGTTATTACGATCGCGCGCTGTGATATGATAATTGGCGGTATACTTGCAACGGCATGTGTTTTACGAAGTATTCTAATGAAAAGTTCGCTCGTAATGAATTAATGATATTAATGATGTATTAATGCTAAAGCTTTCGTTTAGTTCAGTAATGAAAAATGATAACTGTTATTTTATTCTAATTGAAAATATAAAAAAATTCTTAATATTCATCACAAAATATATATATATCACTTTAGAAATATAAGTTTAAATTTTCATAATTTTATAAATTGATAAAAAAAATTTTAATTTGTACTTAAAATAAAAAAGAATCATCAAAAAGATAGCAAGCAGCTATCTTTGCGTAAATTTAGAAATGAACTATAATAAAATCACAAAGCTTGTTTTCTGAAGTAAAAAAAATTTTTTTTTTGAATATCAAAAATAAATTTGAATATACTAACCAAAAACTTTGAATATTCTCGTTCTTTTGAGAAAATTTTAAACCCAAACTTTTAAATTCCAATATCTTTTATCTACGTAATCAAAAACAAACCTTTCCAAAATTTCACTTTTAAAACTCCCTACAATCTTTTAAATCTTTCAAAACTGGCCACAATCTTCATCAACTCTTACAAAAAACTTACACTGCCCTCGTCAAGATCTAATCTCCACCTGCTCACAAGCCTCTAATCAACACCTCCAGCCAACATTCAATCAAAAAAAAACTTCTCCTCCTTTTCTCCCCTCCCCCATCCAATTACAACACAAAGAAATGCGAAGCACGCGTGTAATTTTGCAAATGCAGTCTCGCCCACGCGCTCGCCGATTCACCTTGCGCAATGTCCGCAAGCGGCGTAACAAGACTGACCGGCGCGTCGCTGATCCGAAATTATCATTTTCATCGAGAAGCCTCGCATTTGAATTCCTCCGTCTCCCCGTCATCTTGGGATCTGCAGCGGAAACAAAGAGCGCCGTACACCGGTTCAAGCTGATGAACTTTAAAAATAGTCACGGCGCGTCTTTTCTGGATTCCTAGGCTGGAATCCCAATTGAGGGTTAATTAATGCGCGGGATCGAATTGGAAATTTTGCGCAGACTTTAGGTTGTTTTTGGAATGGCGCGAGTTGCTTTGTTTTTATACTTCCCACTTTTTGATTTTTTTCTTAGTTGAGGGGACTTGCGTGGAACTTAGAAATAGAGGAAAATTCCACGAATGTCGCTTGCGGTCAATGACCGTTTAACAATTCGCCAGCCGTCCGAGTACGCGTTTGATTTTTGTTTCGGCTTTTATAATTTCCAAGCTCTCGAGACGATCGGCCGATGACTCGAACGAGAAAAATAGCGAGAGAGTGCTGTGAAAGTGATGTGTCTGTTTTCGTCGACTGGAATGTCGTGAGTGTCAGAATCTGTGATTTTTGTTCGATTTTTAAGTCGTAATTATTCTGGTTTTGTGCGATCGGAAAAATTCTTGATTTGATCAAGTTTCATGAATATATACGAAATCATATAATCATATTTCTGAAAAGAAATGAGAAGAAATTAATTTTATTATTACCAGAAAAAGAATCGAATCGTTATAATTTTCCACTCAATCTTTCTCTGCTCCGATGACACACGCATCCAAATATTTCCCTAACACTTACATTCATCCAACCATACACTGCATCCACTAAATATCTCATCATCCAATCATTAAACCCCCAGGAAATGCCTCCCAAATAATTGCAGTCGCGTGCGAAACTCGCGTCAATGGGAACATCAATTAATAGCAAAGCGCCGCGCGGCACCTGTTAGGCGGCCGTAAATTTTTCAATGACCGCAGCGCGCGTTCTTTCGGTTTTCTGGGAGGAGGGCGGAAGTTTACGGCGCGCGATTTTACGATGGACTTTTATCGGGAGCCCCCGGGGACCTGTAAACGCCGGGGAGTTTTTCCGGTCTGTGTATGTACGCCGCAACGTTTAGTTTATATTCCTGCGGCGCTGCGCGAGCTTTTAATTTTTCATAAGCCGGCTAAGGAAACTCACTAATTATTTCGAACTTTCACGAGCGCGGTTTGAAATTGAAATGGCATTAATCATGACTGCGACGGTGTAAACAACGCGAGGCTGTTCTTGTCGTGTAAAACTGATGCTCTTGTAAGAGGCTTTTTGTAGTGGAATTGAGAAGTTGGAGAGAAGTTGAAAGTGGATGTTTCTGGAATGTTTAAACGAAGTCCGTGAGGATCGATGTTCTTTTTATCCTCTTGGTTTTATTGATTGGAATTGAGATTGTTGGCAGTGAGTGGTACGTTGATAAATAAAACGTGCGCGAGTCAGGGTTCTTTTATAAAAATGAAATCGATCGATTGCAGTTCGTGCGCTTAAAACATAATTGAGTCATTCATAAACTTACGTGACGCCGAAAAGATACGGTAAAATGATAAGTTTTGTGCAACTCACCTGTAACAGAAAAATTAAAACGTGATTAGATTTCAGGCTGAGAGTGATATCATGTAAAAAAGTATATGATTCAATTTCTCGTGAAATATATATGATAATTTAGAAGTAATAAAATAAATATCAGTGTCAACCAGACTAACTTCATATTCTAAGGGTTTGTTAACCGATATATTTAGACTTTAGCATGAACACATTTCATTAAAAAAAATTTAATTACACTTCCTTCTTTATGCGTATTACAAATTTTCATAGGCCCTCCAACGTCACCACACAACGTCGATTTTTGAGGTGGCTGACCTTTAATATTTACTCTATGAAAATATTTGTTTTCAATAAAAAATTTTACAACTTTGTACAGCCATAAAGTGTTAAAATAAAGATAAACACATTACACATTCCAAAAAATCAACTGAACACGCAGAATTCTTCATACCACACCTCCATCTCCCTCATCAACTTTAATTAGGCGCGAAAACAATCAATCAAAGCAACCGCCCAAGAATTCGGAAAATTTGCTCTCGCCACCATAGGCCCAGCACGCACGTATACGCACTCAGGAAACAATGCGGGGGAAAGGCGCGAGCGAGATTTCTCGCGCGCCCGAGCGACGAAAAAATATATACGCAGAGAGAAAGAGAGGCTGAAAAGCCGAGGCGCCTAGGATCGCGCCATTGTGATCTTTCCGGCGCGGTTTTCTTCTTCTTCTTCTCTGTTTTATTTTTTTCGAGCGCCGCTAGGCGTTGTGTAAACGGGGAAAAGTACTTTCTCCCGAAATTAGAAGAGTCGAAAAAATAAAAATGAGAATACAATCGTATAGAATATACAGCGGCTGGAAGCCGCGGAGCGGAAGCGGCTCGATTCAGCTGTCCGGAATGATTTATGAAGATTTTTTAGAGCGTTTTCGAGAAATTTTTTAAGGATGCTAATTCTTTTTTTTGATGGTTGAGCATACTTTTTCTTAGAACGTTAAATTTAATGAGATGGCTTGCAGTACCCGGCTTTATCTACTTAATAGTTAAAAGCATGATATTTAATTTTTTGCAAGGCAAGAAGAATCAAAACAAATAGTTTACGAAACTCCGAAACCTCCTGAGGAGACGATCATTCCACAATATTTACAGCCACAATTATCGTTTCTATTAAAAGCACGCCGAAGGCATCAACACAATATTAGCACCTTACGTTACCGAAATTCCTGACTTTTGTTTTCGGGACCGGTTCTCCACGTCCACATCTCAAACCGCACCTTTCCAGCTTTAAAGCCAAATTACGACCCATAAACACCCGCGAGAAAACAATTCCATTTCATCAGCAGTCCCACTCATTAAAACCAAATCTCCTTATTCGCGCCGCTCGATCCAGCACTTATAAACCTCAATTATGTTTACATATACCCACGCAGCCAAACACACACGTATCAACAACGTCTCCAGCTCATCGCCGTTTTCGTCCTCTCAAGAGACGGCAGTCCTCTCAGCTGGCTGAGGCTCGCGCGGCAGACAAGAGTGAGAGTGTGCGAATTGTTCTCACGTACACAGCGAGAGGAAGCAGAAGGCGGCATTCGCCTCGTTTTAGGCGTGTCAATTTGCGAGCGGCTGCATTGCGAGCTTGTATACTTACGGCGCGCGGGGCCTTGTTTCGCGGCTGCGCGCGTGCGAAGAAAGGGAGATTCGGCGGAAGGTCGCGAGCGGAGGCGAGAAGAGAGAGCGAAAGAAGCCGAGTCATTGCCTCGTGGAGCTCGCGGCTGACTTTTTCGCGGTGAGGCTGGTTGGGTTGGCATAGGGTTTGTCCTTATTTTTTGACGTGGGGGTAATGAAGATGAGGGGTTTTCGATGTGATGGAAAATGTTGGTTTGGGTTTTCTTTTTTTATGGTTGGTGCATAGAATTGTTAAACGAAAGGCACTGGTGGGTACAAAAACGATGTGAAAAGTGAAAGACTGTGGAAGGTAATGTAAAGAGTTTCTTGTAAAAATATACTGAAGTTGAGAAAAATAAAATGAAAACATTACTAATAAAAGGAGGTGTAAAAATACGTGATTAAAAACGCAGTATAAATGTATAGATCTTTAAAAGAAGATTAAAAGCAAATCAAAACAATGAAAAACATAATCAAAGGTGTATATTTAATAAGAACATTTGAATGAAAAAAATGATCATGGTGAAATCTAAATCCTACCTGCTTAGACTAGAAGAAATAAATAATTGTATAACCGACATAAATTAAAGAGTATCAGATTTCTTTTCCTTTTATTTTATTATACATTTCCAATATAATGATATAATCAATTGAAACATTTTTACTGTTTCCTTCCCACAAAGTAACAACTTTATTTATTCTTATTCAAGTTGTCCAATTGACACACTTACTTAACTTAATAGTTTCCTTATAGTTGTACTCGACTAAAATAACAGTTAATGATAAATTATTAGATTTTTAAAAAATAATTCCCTACTTTACGAGCTACTTCTTAGCACTCTATAATAGTCCTCATGGATATTCCAGAATATTAAAAATTCAGCTTCTCGTCCCATTCTGTCTTCTCTCACACGTTAACACATATCAAACTGACTCCCAGTCTCGCCGTTTTGTTTTTCATTTCCAAAACCTCTTTACCATTCACCACTATCTTAACTTTGTCAAAAGAATATTCCAGTCTCCAAGCACAGCAAATCTGCCAACGCAACTCCATACCCAAACTTTCACAATCACCAAAACACCCCAGGCTCATTACGTCAAATCTCATTTTTCCTCTTTTATTAAACGCGCTTGTAGTTTTCGCGGCGAGTATTCAAGAATTTTTCACGAGATCCACTCGGCGCAAGTGCGTAAGCCAGCCGAGAAGCCGACCACCTTGAACGGGCACCAAATCTGCGAGGCGACTGTTTCGACATGTGCGCGTGTACGCAAGTGCTGGTGATATATGCGTGCGTATATAGTGTACACAAGCGGAGGTTGGCTTCATGAATGGATAAATCGGCACGTCGCTAATTCCGATTCATCTTGCCTGGGACTTGCGCAGTAGGCTGCATTTGTAACGGACATGGGAACCATTTTTCTTGAGCGCGCTCTTTGAAACGGATACGCCTTTTGTGTAGTCGAGTGCTGTTTTTATTAGACAGCACTGAATGAAATGCGTAAGGCTGAATAGAATGTGGATTATAGTTTTGGTATTGTTGGTGGTTTGGTTGCCTTTTTCTTAGGAAAATTAGTGCTATTAAGAATTTGTTTGTAGAGTAACTATACATTTTTAAAAGTACCAAATTCTTGGTGTAAGAAAAGGTAAACAAAATGTAATACAAATTTTTTAATTCTAAAATCTTTCTAATTTAAGTTGTCTTCTAAGTTAAACCTTTTTTTTAACGAATAAAATCCACGACTGAATTTAAATAATACGACACTCTGACGAGTTTACCAAGAACTTAACGTCCAAGTAACCAAGCTCACAATCAAACTAAAACCCTAATTAATTAGTTAAATTAATTCAAAACCAGCCGGGACCAGCACTGACATTTAAATCAGCGTCTTACACTCGACATTTCTTTCTCAAAGCTGTACGTGACTATTGCCCCGCAGGCTCGCGTGTCGTACGCGCTAAGCGTATTTTTCCCTTCGCGCTCGGTCTCGTTCTAGCGCAATTTTCCCCATTAACACGCGCGAATTCTCGTGATTTCGTTACATACAGGAATTCGTTATTAGACGGGACGGGGAGATAAGTTAAAAATCTGGGAAAAAAACAACGCCAGGGCTACATTAAATCACCGCGGAGCTACTTCTGCGAACGGCGAAGATGGTGAAACCTACGCAAGCGGATTTAGGTCTCTCTCTGCAAAATGGTCCTTAAGAGCCGGATAATTAGACGGATCAAGGAGATGAGAAGGAGAAATAAATCGAGAGATATAAACCGCGCGTGGAGGTAAGAGAAAAAACTTCAAGGAAATAATAATAAAAAGTTGTTTCTCGTCTTGGGAAATAACGCATCAGGAGCACCTGATTATTTCGGTTTCTTTGGCTGGGAGATACACTTTAATTGTGGATTTCTTTAGAGATGCTTGTATCGTTGGTGGAAACGTAAATATTGTTTTAAAAATACGAACGTTTGTATTTAAAGTAGGCCGATCTTATTATGCATTAATGTTTTAATGAAGTATGTATTGTGCGTTGTTGTTCAAAAATTGATATTCAAATGTTTTTTTTTTATAAAAGGGAATAAGATGATTTTTTTATCAAAAATAATATTAGCTTTGCTGTAAGTGACGAAAAGATGTATAATTCAATAAATACCAATAATACAGAGATTGAGTAATTACAAAGCCTATTAATCTTCCGATCTACTTGACAGCCCTTTTGGAGACTAAAGATGTCAGCTAATCAAGAAGAAAACTAAATAAGTATAATATACGATTATAACATGACTTAAGCTATTTGAATAATCATCTTTATTACCTGTGACACTTTTCAAAATAATGAAAAATATCGCAGGTACGGTTTAGAATTTCAAATGCCTGAAATGTTTGATGCCTTTATTTTGTATTGTGACACCTATTGACATACATCAAGATTTTCAAGGTATTAACATAAGTATTGATTTATCATGAAAAAGCCTGACTGCGCTACATTTTTCATTCTCACTCACTTACGCGCCTCTCATAAATCGGCAGCTCTAAGCTCTTAAAAAAAGAATTTGAAGATTGAAACACGAAAAGTATGCTATAATACTTGATAGTCTTTCATAAATCATTTAATTTTATTAACACAATTAACTAGCAAACAATGACAATAAAGAAAACAAAAAACATCCTCATAATTCTGAGGAAAACAAAAACCAATCCTCAAAGCAACAACCTCGATCCGCAAAACGGCATCTCATCGATAAAAGAATATTTTGACTCTCCGCGTGGACAGGAAGTTATATAAAACCGTATATCTCTAATCTTGCGTAGCAAAATTCGACTATATTGTGATAGCTCCTCTATTCGCCTCGGGCATGTCGCAGCGCGTTTGCGTTCGCTGTGAAAAAAACACGCTTTTAATCGGTCGTTAAAACCGTAATGCAGGAAAGATGATGAGACCTAGTGGAACCAGTTGGCTGTGACCGATTATTACGCGCACTGGCACACGACTCATCAATCCAACTCGGCAGAGTCGTAAAGTTAGAGAGATTCTGCGTTTGGCTTGTACTACGCCGAGAAAAGATGGATTTGGCCAAATTCCTAAGCACTGTCTATTACGGGTGCTGAATCATTCTAATAAATGATGTTTCTATTAGATTGTACAATAAAAACTCGTCTTTTTCTGTTGATGCGCAAACATGTTGTTGCTGCTTTTTCATATAATAGGAATATATTTTATTGACTGTCGTTGAGTTAATTCTTTCTGCGTTGATTGCAGACAATAGCTTTGCGAGGCATCATGAATTTTTATGAAATATCTTCTGTTGTGGTGTAATAGTAAATTGTTTACTAGCTGCGGATAAAAAGTGCCATTATTTTTCTATGAATACTAAATGTTAAAAAAAAAAAGAAAAACAAGAGAAATTGTACTATCATCTTTATACGTAAAAATGAAATGGCGTATTAGGTTTCAAATTGATTCCTCTAATTTTCTGATTACTAATTAAATGCGTATGACGTTGATTATAAACAAACATAATTATCTAGCATGAATTGTACAATATCTGTTTCATATATCTTAATTAAAGTTTACATAATACTTTTTTCTTATTACTCAAACAGGATGAAAGTTAAAGACCTTAATCACTTAACATTAACTGGTTTAAATATTTTGTCAACACGATAAATCCTAATCATACAAAAAAAAAAAATGCCGAAGGTCAATCTTCACTAGACTTATATTTAACTCGATGAGCAAAATCTATTAGTACAGGTCACGAGCCATAACACATATATCCACCAGCCTCACACCGGTAAATAACCACAAAAAAAACGGCTTCGCATAACATTAAATGACCAAAAAAATGACAGAGATCCCCATATAAATGCACGCTCCCAAAAAACTCGATCGCACAAATACCAGCCCGTCCACCTCGCGAAATTTTCCTAACCCGCGAATCGACCCATTAACCCGTAACTCTCACACATAACAACCTCCTCGTCACTTCCCTCGCCTCTTACGTCGATTTTATAACCATACATCTCTTGTACACGGCAGCGTCAATCCACCTCCGCGTTACGCGCATTAAAATAAATTAACCGCGACTCGCAAAAGCCCCTACGCTCGTCGAAAGGCGAAAAAAAAAAAATATCTCCCATACACTTTCGGAGTCGCCGGGCTGTCAGCGGTTCTCTCTTTTTTTTCGAGCCGGCTAATGGCCGGGTGCACGTCGCGGGATTCGCAACGCACTGTCATCGGGGCCGTTCACGCCGGAAGCGGCGTCGTGACGACGCTTTTTACTCTCCCGCGCCGAAGGCAGCCTCTTTCGAAATCGACGATACGGCCGTATACGTGTGCTATATACATGCGAGTATTATAAGAGCGCCGAGATACACCTTCGCCGTGTTCCGCGCGCTCAATTGTGCAATTGGCTCTCCTCGTGCCTTTTTTCTCCCCCCTCTTTTGCCCTCAGCTGTGCGAGGTCTTGTGTTAGAAATCTTTTTTTCTTTCTGAGATGAAAGGCGTTGCGATTTTTTTATTGTAAACGAGTCAAGCCGAGGTATACTTTTTGTGATGCGTCGCTTCTTGGAGGCGACATTTTGAATTGTTAGGACTGGATGATTTGCGCAAGAGAGGGGATTTGTAAGAAGAGAAAGGGTCGATTGTCGTTCGCTTGAAGTTTATATCGTCAATGTCTTTTTGATGATTTTAAATTACAACAACCTTTCCGTGAACTCTGTTATTTTGCTGCATTGTCTCTATCATTTTATTGACGAAGGTGGCGTCGTTCTTTGTCTCGTGCGATGCGCAGAACAGAATCGAGCGTCCGCACCTTACAACTTTATATTTTGATGGAATAGCGTGACTCTAAAATTTCAATTTTCTCGAATTTCATCTTTTCGTAGATCTATTGAACTTTGCTATTTTCACTTCATTAAAAGTCCAAAATTCGCAAATACAAAAATTTAAAAGCCAAACAACTCCATCTCCAGCTCAAGCACAATAAAAATCAACCAACTCCGCATTATTATCCCCAATATTCCCCACCGTACCTCCATCTCCCGGCATCGATTGAAAAAGACGTGCCCCCTTACATCTCAGAGCGAGAAAAATATTCAAATACATTCAGCTCCCGGAGAGCCGAATGAAATCGCGCTCTCGCGCGCCCGCACCTAGAAAAGTGGCGGCAGCGGGAGAGACATCACCGGGAAAGAGACAGAATTTTCGCAAGCAGACTGGCATTCCTCGCTTTCCGCGTGCGCGGGATGCTCAAATGTATGTACTCCAGCCTGCGTCGACGAAACTTTCTTATCGCGCGATATACGCGACGATCTCTCGCATATACACACATACAGGCGAGCGCAAGGATAACAACTTTCTTGGCTGAGGCGAAAAAAGGAGGAGCGCGCCGAGGCGCGGAAAAAATTTCAAAATACGAGCCGCCGCGATGAAATGGATGTTGAAAACGAGCGTAAGAAGCGCCGAGACTCTTGGGGGGATAATTAAAGCTTATTAAACGCTTTTTTTCTCGGCTGTTGCGGATTTTCTGGGGAGCTGCGGGGGATTGCGAAAAACAATAAGTAGACCGAAGTGTGTTTGATGTGCTAAGGGGAGGGTTTGGGAATAATTAGCCTGGATTTTGTAGGCTGTAAATATTGAGGTTTAATGTGTGAGGTGGGACGTAACCGAATGGATGAGGATTTGAAGAAATCGTAGTTGATGAACCAATTAGTGGCATTTTTGTGGGTTTTAATTGACGTTTATACGAATTTTCCACTGATTTTTTGCCTTTGGTGAAACTTTCTAAAACATGAAGTAGCGAAGCTGTTAATTAAGAGCGCTACTATAATATTCACTGATCGTTCCATCAGTAAATTACAACAGGCTTAAGCATAATATTTAACATGATTATATTGATATACGATAGTAGCCGTAATATTTCATATTTTCATGCGAGCGCTAATCGTAAAACGCTTTTTATAAGCAAGATTCAGTCGGTTTATTTAAAGCTTAATTGAATCTTTAATGATATATTTTAGAATTGGCCAGGTTTGAATGCACCCGGCACCAGTTGACCGAATGTTTTTCTAAAGCGAGAGAATGCACTAAAATTTAAAATATCCCGAGTTTTGAAAATATTCGTCTGGACGTTTGCATACTTGTTTAACAAGTAAAAAAACTAGTCTGAATTAATATTTAAATTAATTTGAGACGATTAAAAAGTTCTTTAAAAATAAACTGTTTGTAAGTTCTGCGCATTTTGATCTAGCAGAGAGATTGAAAGAAAATATTTTCATAATTTCGAAAATTACGACGGCACATTCTTATCGTTTTATCTTCGCTTAAAAACGCCACTATTACTTTTTTACGGCTTCAATCATCAAGCTATTGCACTCGGGCCGAAATTATGCAATTACAAGGCAAAAATGTAACGAAAGGCGAAAGTTAATTTTTCAGGGAAATCCCATTACTCTCATCCCTAATTGCGAAATCACGTATTTCCACTGTATAAAACATAATTCACCATCAAGCCCCTCGTCCCCACCGAACCGCGAGCAAAAAGGTGCATATAAAATTAAGTGAAAGAGTGGAAAAAAATGAAAGATCGAAAGGAGAAACCAAGATGACAAGCAGAAAAAAAAACACAAAATCGACAGACACAAAGAGCTCGTGCCTGCGCTAGGTATAAAAAAAATCAGCAGGTGAGAGTGAGAGGACGCGCGCAGGTGAAAGGGAAACAAGATAAAGAAGAGCTCATCCCGGCGCATAGACTTAGCATAAACGTGACTGCGCGCGGCGCGCACGCGATGAATCCGTCGATCTCGGGTGCGTTTAAGGGGGAGCCAAACGTAACCCGCGCGCGACGCGGAAGCGAGAGATCTGGCTGACGGACAGGCGCGGGAGTGCGGTTAAAAACACGAAAGCGTATAGTTTGAATGCAAAGTGATCGGGCTGGTTTATGGTGTTAGATGTGGCGCAGGACAAAGGCCAGATGATACGCTTGATTACTTATACATTCTCTCGGCGTGATGAAATTGTCGATTTTTTCTTTGCTGGTGGTAAGAGTGGATTGGTTCTTAAGGGGGCTCCGTTGTTTTGGGAAGTTGAGAAAGAAGTGAAAAAATTATGACTGTTAGTGTGAGGCTGAAGGTAGGTATTGTTATTTTTTTGCTAGAGGTCATCGAACAGTCTGAAGAGAAAATATATTGTTGGAAATCAGAAACGTGACATGGCTCTTTTCCTACCTTTCTTTAGAAATTTCAATTTTGTTTTATTGATTATAATCTTCAAATGCAGAATTAAGATCTTTTGATAACTTACGTCTTTTTACTTAATCATCACAGCCATATATAAATACTAGTTTTCTTTCCATAATTTAAAAATTTTTTTCTTTGCTAAAAATTTGAAGCCACCTTAAATAAACTTGAGTCACAGAGATCAAGGAGAAAAATATAAACTTTTACAGGTTTCAGCTAGTTTCGAAGCGATTACGACATTGGCGGGTTTCGCTCTTGACTGACCAGCGGTAAACTTAACATTTCGCTACTAGTTAGCAAACTTTATGCTGAAGATGCCCGCCGCTTTGCTAGTTTGACCAACCGCGAATTCTACTTAAATTGATATCTAATCTCGGCAAGGACTTCCTCAAGAAACTTTACTTTTAGCCACGTTACCTAAAATTTATTCGGCTGGAAAGTTACTGGCTTGCGTGAAATAAAAAGCAGGTCGACTTCGTCCTACTAGCGATGTAAGAGCAATGCAGTGCTAATAAATAAAAAGTCGACTTTCCAATTGAAGAGGTTCGTTCTTTAAACGAAGAATAATGAGTCTTCAAAGATATCATAGATTGATAATGAGTAAATGCGGCTATGGAAGATTAATACAGGTGTATTCATTTACTAGAAGACAACGTGACTGTTTTCATTGCGAATAGTTGGACCATCATTAATTATAGCTACTAAAATTTCGATTACTTTTAATATACCTTTGTGTTTTAAGCAAGATTAATGGTTTACGTAATGCATAAGATAAGATAGAACTTTCTTCGTCTGCAAAAGTGAAAAAACTTTCCCTTTGTTGTTTGAAACGAGCAATTTACAAATTTTATTTCCACAAGCTTATGAAATAAGTCAGCATTATCAAATAAAAAAGCAAATAAAAAAATTTGAAGTTCTCTTAAAGTTTTCAACTATATTCCAGCGCTATACGCGAAGTGTGACAGCGAACTTCGTTTTCGTATACGCGACCTGTATCAGTAATTTTTCACGAACAAGATTAACGGTATATATACAAATTTAATAAAGCGCGTGCACGTGCAACTTTCTTCCTACCCTGAATAAAAGAAACATTTTCTTACCTACAGCTGCACTTACAAGTTCAAAAGAATCCTATATACATCCGATCGCGCATACATACAAGTCAACCCACGTGTCGCGCCTAATGACTCTGCCTTATCCTCATCTCCATCTGCATATCTAAATCAGGCATCGATGCCAACCAAAAACGCCACATCTCACGATATTAATCTTCGATTAGAAATCACACTTACAACCTCCCAACCTTGACCCGCATAGCATCGCTCCAATTTCAGTGTATAATAGGCGGCCGCGTATGCAGCGTCTCGCGCAATTGCGCACCCTGGCAATTTCACCTACCGCGTGAGGCGAATACGGCTAATGAGCCTTTTGTGGCCGGCTGACCGCGCGCAATGTATAGACCGGCCGATCGCGAAAAAAGCAACGAGAGTCGCGAGCTTTTGTGTAAGGGATATTGGGAGAATATCTCGTTAATATCCCAGGTGATGTATGAAGGGGCATCGGTCAGGATGACTGGCTGAGTTTTGAAAGCCGGCGGTTTAATGGCGATACCGATCGGATAGCGATCCTTTTAAAGGATTTCCTTTCAGGCTGTCGGGAGAGCGTTTTGGTAGATGGAAGAGGCTGTTTAGATCGCTGGAAGGTGGCAATTATGAGCAGGTTGTTGCGTGCCTGACAAAGATACGTGCGTGTCTCGTTGCGTCATGCAAGAGATTTTTCTTCGGGGATGGTAATAAGTTTCTTTGAAATTTCAATACGTTATTGCATTATTAATAATGATATATGCGCTGGCCAATTGTGGGTAATTAATTCGTGATAAGAGGCTTTTATCCGATTGCCGGATTGTAAAAAAATAGAGATACATGTGTCGCGAAACAAGTTGAAATATTCATTTTTATTATAATGGAGGCATAAATGACATATTGTCGATCAAATTTATTATTCTATATCATAAGCCTGCTCGATTAACAATATTACTTTTTGCAACTATTAGAAACACGCTCGACTGAATATGCATTTCCTAGATTACCACCTATAAATATTTAATTCAAAAAATACCGCGCAAACATTGAAAGCTCAGCTCTTATCATAAATGAAAATAAAACTTTTGAAACGTATCGAGCGAAACCGCGCGTGTCAGCATAACTAGCCCCACCGCACTGGACTCGTTCTACTCAAACTCCGCTTTAAAACCCCAGTGTCGGCGTATATTTGTTCCGGTCATTAAACCTATTTAGCATGGATATCATCACTTACGACAGCTTTAGCACTCGATTTAATTACCGCCTTCCTGCAATTGAATTTTCGCGCCCTCGAGTAAATAAAATAGGCCCCTCCAGCCAAAAATTTTCATAAAAGCATCACGCGCATTCGATTGAATTCGGCGCGCTCCTCCCTAAAAATACGGTACCCACTTTTCTCCGAAACTCGATTGAAAAATTCCCGGCGCGTAGCGCGCAGCTACAACAATAAGGGCCCGGCGTGCGCCATAACGCGAAGCGCCTCCGGAATACAAAAGCGAGGCGGCGCCCAACGAGCCACGTCAAAACAAGACAAGAAGAAAAAACCGTAAGCTCGTCATAACACGCATCGCGCCTAGATATAATCCACCAGCCCATATTCATACATAAACGCATATATGCCAGAGTTGTAGAGACGTTATGTACCCGTATAGACAAGCCGTCTTGTTTAACGTATATCCAGACTCGGCGTTCGATTGTTGCGAAGTCCGCGACACACGCGCGCGCCTGGCCAGCGATTCTCAACCTTGACCCGCATTTCCCTTGGCGCAACTCGCGGTTCACCTGTGCGCCTCACGCTGGATTGAACACGAGAAAGAGAGAAGTCGAAAGAAACGTTCCTACATGTACGCGTATATACATGGCGCGCTGCTGTGTTCGTCTATATACGTGAAACGCAGCGGAATGAAGGACGTGTTCCGCCGCCGCCGCCGAATTGTGTCGAGGATCCATGATGGATATCTCTTGCGGAGAGACGGTAGCTCACGTTCTAACGACTCTCTTGCCTCCTTTATTTCCTTTCTCGTTTTTCTATGTGTATATGCGTGTATATATATATTTTTTCCTTTTTTTGCTCGGTGAGCTGTCTGCGGAGGAAGTATGGTGGTACGTGAGAGGGTTAGGTGAAATTTCGCGTGGTTGAGGGGTTGGAGAGTTCGAGTTGGGAAAGATGAATTGACACTTGTCGTTTTTCCGTCTTCGCGCGCGCGCGCTATTGTTTTCGCTGTTGTGTGGAGGGTGGATTCGTCTGTTTCTGGAGGCGACGGGAGCTATTGGTTTTGGATGATGCAGACAGACTGTTGGCAGTCATTTATCACCGGATTAAGAGAGTGTCTGTTTAGCTTCGTGGTTAACGGAAGATTTTATCTTTTTTTTCTTTAGTAGTGTGTTACTAGTGGAGATATTAGTCGGTACGCTGAGAAAAGAATTTTTGGAAAAATTACGATACCGGATAGTAAAGCTGGCACATATTAGAATAATCGAAAAAAATTACTATACTTTTTAGGAAATTTTATAAAACGAATTATAAATTTATCTGCACTTACAGTAAAATTTTTTATAAAATATATTATCAAGTATAGTGGTTTTTGAGATATTCCCAGTTTGCAGAACCTTTCATGTCCAGTATTATACTTTTACCAAAGACTCTTCTCATAGTGTGAATGAGAATAATTAAATTCCTGCCTGCATTATTCAAAATTTCTCAACTTTTGTTAACAACACAAAACAAGCAAACATTGTCTGCAGACCACTCAAACATTTCACAAAACAGCCTCTCCCGATAAAATCAAAATTTCCTTATTCCCACTCTAGCCATCTTATAAACCGTACCCAGGAAAGTCAGCTCAAGCAGTCGTCTTAACGAATGGATCAATAATGATGGCTTCGACTTATACCGATCTCAGATAAGCCCTGGCAAGATGAATGGACTTCCTGCGCAGCGTCGATGTGTCATTTGCGTAGACTCACACATGCAAACATGCAAGAGACAGACAGAAAAGCAGCTGACCTTCGCAGCTCCGGCGTGTCGCAGACTTCCAAGCTCACCGGGCGTGTAACAATGTCCCTGCTTTTATCACCTCGGCGATTTTTACGAGAGCCACCCGCGGGCGGAAGGCAGCGCTCTAGGCCAGCCTACCAAAAGGAGCGTGATAATTACGGCCGCGTGTTGCTCAAGAAAATTTTGTGAATGAGAGTGTCGCACTGGATTTACGGTAAAAAGGAGACGTCCGCTACGGTAATGGCTCTAATTCTTGAAAAAGAAAAAATGGACTCCTTTCTTCGGCCGTTATTGCGCGCGACGCGTTGCGCAACAATTTTCACGTCTTGTTTCTTTTTTTCAGCTGGGAGAAATAATAAAGCCTTTGTGCCGGTGTAATTCCGGGGGCCTCGAACGTTACTTTACATGCTTCGCGTGATGATAAAATGCCTTCTCGGAAGTTTTGTTTTTCGTTTTTAACTTCGGCTTTTGAAAATTTTAAAAGCCAATAATCAGTCATCTCAGCAAACGAATATGAATAAGACGCACTAAGTGTACACTGATTCACAGTTCAAGTAGCCATACTCTCTCTGCAGAGCAATTATACCTCTACCCAAAAGCCTATCAACACCTAAAAAACGTTAATCGACGCAAATCACAGGTATCGTCCACTTACCGCATCCATTAACCATAACACCTCCCACCTCCTCTAACCTAACCCAAAACAAACGCAAATCGGAACCTTGATTTCCACAGCCGATAGTCACAATTATGACGCCATCGCAGAAAAGATCAACGCTCGATAATCGCTAGCATACCTCTCGTCCCAGCGCGAATATCGCTGACGTACTTCCGAGGATACACGAAATTGGCCGGATGACGGAGCTCGCTCGGCTCTTGACCGATCGGCGGCCTGATTGTGAAATCAGGAAGCGCGTCTGCACGCGGGACTGTGGCTTTCTTGTGGAGTGGGTATATATGTAGGTAGCATCGTCTTTCTCGAGGAGAGGCATTGATTAGAGATCCATTAGGAGCTATACGTGCTCAATTACGCGGAGTACCGGCGGCGCTATGCTAGAGATCGATAGCTGCTTTTTGCGGAGTGATTTAACGTTTTGTAGTGCGAGCGTGTAATGATTTTTTTGCGGGAGGGGGGAGTTTCTTTTGTTTGGGTTTAGGTTTGTGGATGAGGAGGTGATAAATAAGGCGCGGGATGGTTTGTAGTGGTTTGTGAGATTAATTTATTAAAATGTGTGTGTGTTTTAATGTGGATGGAAGGATTGTAGATAGGGAAGTGAGATTGATTATACGCGTTACAGGAAAATAATCTTGACAAATATTGTGAATAATTTACAATGGTTTTCTTAATACTGATCGATTGGATTGTTTGAAATACACTGATAACTGTGTTAGTGTATGTAAAAGTTTAGAATAATAAACGGAAGCTTTATTCGAATATCGTAAATAAGGAAACAATAAGACTTAATTTAATTTGTCATGACTTCAGCCAATTTTTTCGGAAAGATATACATTACCACTATGATATTAATAAATAGTGACTTTTCCTAAGTAAAATTGCGTTCGTTGTTTTAGTATAAAGAATTAAGTGTAAAACTCACGTAAAAATCAAGAGTTATTACTGTGATGATAAATGGAACTCACCTGTAACAAAAAAGAAAAGTATAATTAGTATTGTCAGCACATCATCATAACAAAATATATACATAAACATACTATTTATTTATCATTAATAACAGTTTTTTCTATAACCATTTCATTCTTAAAATTTTAAAGCTTGATTATTATATCTGATTTTTAAATTAATATTAAATATTTATTTCAACAATTTTCACATAAATATATTCTACTATGAAGTAAATCTTAAGAAATTCGAGTGGGTCATTGCTATAACATTCAAACCACTAAAATCGCCAAATTAATTCCCTCCTAGCTAATAAAAAGCTGCAATCGCACACTGCTTATCCAGTCTATCATTACCCCCGCATCAAGTACAACCAGCCGCGAAAAAAGAGCGTTTTACCGCAACGAAAATTCGCAATAAAATAACCAACGCCAGGAGTTTACCCAACGATTTCGGCAAACGATGATACTCCAGTTCTTACAACCAGCCAGCCCCACCAGTTTATGACATTATAAAAGTGATATTGCATTTTGAAGCCCAACACGAGCCTATGGAAATTCAGCGGGGCCTGACACAGGCGCTTTCGCCTCGTGAATTTTCTATTTACGTAACTTTAACCGCCGTCTGCGACGACAATACACAGGCTCGCTCGTTATTATTATTAAAGTTTACACTGGTTACCCCAGAGGAGTGGGCCTTTTTTTTTAAAAGGCGCGCGAGTGTTAAAGTAACTCGACGACCTATTAAATGGCAATCACGGCCGGGTTACGCGGCCGGCGGCTCGAAAGTATAGTCATTATGGGACACCGGGTTGCATTATTTCACGTTCGGGCCCCGAAATCTCCGGCGCAGCCGGCTATTGTTTCCGACGGCTTTTTCTGGCTCTCGGTTATACCGCCGCACTTAGAGCGGTTAACTGTCTTAATTATATATATGGGTGACGGTTTCATTAGCGGCGCGGGATGCTGGGGAGTTATCAAATTTTCGGTGGTGTTGAAAAGCTATTAAAGCGGGGAAATTAAAAGATCGTTCGGGTTGAGTCGTTAGACAGATGCTTTGTGCTGTTTCGACAGTTGTTTGTGGCTTGGGTTTTGTTGTAGATGTGTGGTGATGGATTTTTGAACTTTAGTAAGTAATTTTTAAATTGGTTTAATAAAAATAATAGCTTTGTAAATTACTCGTAATTAATATGGTTAAAACTACGTATGGTATACATAAGCCTCTCAAATGAGTAGGACAAATTTTTAAAACTATTCTTATATAAGGCCCTTATTAGAGAAAGTAAGTATCATTATTTTAAGTTTCCTAGTTAAATAATATAAACGCATCAAATTAAATTATTTGTTCAGCAAATTATTTTCAAATTCACACTTTCTTTGTAGTTTTTGGCGCTATTAAAGTGAACTTTCCGACCACAAATTGCTACTTATGTAAACTAATATCCTTCCTTGTTCCAAGTGTTACAAAATCCACGAAATAGCTTCTAAATGAATTCACTTCGCAAATTTAAACCACTCGGATAATAACAACAGAAAATTAGTGATGCACTGCTCTGCATACAACTTACATAATTCATTGACAATGCAGTAATCAAAGTATCGAAACAAACCCACGTAACCCAAGCATTAAATTATATCATTCAAAAACGCTTGCCAAGCCTCAGCAACTGTAATTTCAAACCACGAACAATATACCAAATCCTTTTTCGACATCCCCTTAATAAACAAGTTCAATTCCTTATCTATCCAGCACTACGACACTATCGAAACCTACACTCAAAATCTGACTCTCAAAGGCATGCCGATAAAATCTCTTCCCCATACCAAGCCCAAGAAAAACAAACCCAGCTCCAAAGCAAATCCCAGCGCTGTATATTCCCGCTAAGTGCAAAAAATCGAGCCGACGCCCTACCCAAACTTAGTCATACCGCGCTTGACTTTCTTCCAAAAGAAGCTCAAACAGCGCCGGCTTTATTTATTATCCCCCGTCCGCATGCATATAGAAAGCCAGAGCCTATTACCAAACACCTCCGAGAAAATCGAAGCCGCGTGCGTGTCTGCGTATCTACTCGAGCGATCGCTCCAGAAAGTGCGAGCACAAAAATCCGGGCATATAATTGCGCTCTCCCATACGGACACTTCCGCGGCGTTACGCCGCCGGATTGTCTGGCTCTCTCGCGAAATGAAAAAGCAGCGTCGCCGTCCTCCGCGGGCTAATTCGATCGCGTAATAGGCCAGTGTAGGCTATTTTTTGCGCGGGAGATGGATAAGAGAGGCGCGCACGATTTATGGGGTGCCGAGAGAGCGGCTCTGCTGTGTATCGACGTGGAATTCGAAGATCGGAGATTAGAGGAGACGGAAGAGTTGTCGAGGGGACTGCGGAATGCCGGTTGTATAATAATTGAGATTGGCCGTTTTTGCGGGAGGCTGGGGGGCTGTTATGAGGGGATTTTTTCAGAGCTGAAAGTTCGATCGCGATTACTTTAATTTATGATTATGGCGGTGGGAGGAAAGCACAAGTGGAGCGTGGTTTAGAGCGGATTTTGTTAGCTGTTTTCGCGGGCTTTGGGGTATGCTTTTTCTGGTAAGGATTTGCATTTTTCTCGAGGAGTGTAAGTATTGGGTAATGGTATTACGCTGGTTACGACTGAAAGAACAGTTTTCTCATAATAGTTAAGTTTTATTTGTTCTTGTATTGTCTAACAGACTTGAATTATATATTATGAAAATATTAAATTGCTATCTTCGTAATATTACTGTCAATGTTTCGTAAAACCTTAATAATGACGAACCCTAGATAAAAATACAGTGGCTTACCTATCACGCACATTATCTACTTAAACTCAAAAACCAAAATAATTTCCACAAAAACATCTATCTATTCCTAAACCATCCTACCCATCCCAAAAAATTCACACCTTGCTTCCTCCACTACTCCGCATCCAAACTAGACATTTCGTATTCACGTTATCAGAACCACAGCGACGACAACGTCAACGACATCGCGCGATAACAGCCAAAGGAGTAGGAGGACACGCCTATAGCTCAGGTTTTTAGGTCGGTTTCGTCAGAGCGTCGCGCAGCCGCTTTGATGTCATTAGACCCGCGCGCACCGGGACACTCTAATTACGAGCACGCCGGCAGCAGCAGCGTAATTACTCAAGTACGTACTTAGGCCATTAATGCGTGGATATGTACATTGTACAAGCCGCAATCTCATCTCCCGCGAGCGCTAATCGTGGAAACGATTGCGATACAGGCGCACGGCTACGTGTAGCCTCGATTTTATGACTGATGGACGCTCGTTGATTTAAGGAGACGCGAGGCTGCATCGTTACCGGCTGTCGGATGCGCGAGGGATGCTTGAGGATTAATTTGCGTGATTCCGGGCTGGATTGCCGTTTGGCTTGATCGGTGTGTTTACGCGCGAATGGCACGTTTGGAGCTGCTGGTTGCGACATTGTAATACGTGGGTTTTGAGCGCTGGGTTGAGGAGAAGATGGTATGGGTGGAGTTTGGTGTGAGGATTATGGTGGTTAGAGAAAGATGTACGTGGTGTATTGATGGTATGTGGTTAAAGGATTTAATTGTTGGAATTGTGAGGATTTGAAGGACGTGATGGCTTTTATATTTAAATGCTTGTGTCCTGATTGATTGTAAAATCCAATGAAATTCTTGTTCAGAGACAGAATCTTGATAAGAATGACAAGTACATTATTAACTTTGCATTTGGATAATGTATCCTCACCGTTCTACGATAACAATTACAAAATCGTTATTATTGCATCCTAACCTCCCGAATTTCTCAATATTTGTGTACAAAACATTCGAATTCCTTAAAATATCTTCCACTCCCTTCGACCTTCAACCACTTCCTGTATCTACCTCCCATCGAAGAACAAAGATCTCAAACCTTACCCAACACCTCCCGTCGAATCATTAAAAAAAAAACCTCGCGCTAGACTTGACATTGATCGAGTTAATTCAACAGCCTCGCTCGAATTTAAATTCAAATCTCTCAAACTCCGCCCGTACTCACATCCCGCTCATTATATTCAATTAAAGCCATATATCTGATCCCACGGCCAATTGTCTCGCGGAAAAAACGGCCGTTTTTGTCCGGCGACTTTTGAAACAGCTGAGCGAGATAAGAATCGGGCATAATGCGCCGGAGACAATGCGAGCACGTGAATTACTTGCAACTTTTTCGGCTAAAAGCCCGACACGCTTTTTGGGGGCGCGCGCAGCCTTGACTGACTCTCGTGAAGAAATATATGGTATATCGTCCTTTTTCTTTCGAGGCGCGTTTCGACAGTTGCGACGTTGACGACGGGAAGCGCCTTGGCGGAGGTCGAGTTGGATTCGCGCGAGGAATTGGTTTGGTGTAATTGTTGAGGACTGGTGTTTATCCTGTTTTTATGGTTGGCCGAGAGGTTGGTGGAATTTTAATGGAATGTCACGGGGTTTATTGGCATTGGCTGGAATTTTATATACTGGAGTTCTGAGATTTTTAGATGTAGTTAAGTAGGCGTGTTCAAGACTAAGTTAAATTTTGTGGTTTTAATATGTATGGTAGTTTGGGATACTTGCGTTAGAAGTGAAAGTGCGAGGCTTTTGAACTTCGATCTTTTATAATAATTCTAAACACCGTCCCTTTTCATCTAATGATCAATTCTATTTTTTCATAAATGAATTCGTCACGCAAACTTTCCTATACAACCGATTATTAGGTAATAATTAATCCGTTATATAATCTCTTACACGAATTTCCACGTCAAAAGACGTTTTATAATGCGAATAAGACAGAAGGAACAATTACTGTCCCAGCTCCTCTTCACGAATGATTAAGATTAAATTAATACGTACGTAGCTGCACTTCACTCTGACTTATTACGGCACCTGCTCAAAACGCCGATCAGCGCGCTTCAAATCCTACAGGCTAAAAGCGTGATTTTGAAACGCTTAATTAAAAATTTTCCCAAATCAATAACTGCCTATATCCCAGCTCCGTTGCATTACCAAA
This sequence comes from Eupelmus urozonus, assembly GCA_900480035.1. Lineage (NCBI taxonomy): Eukaryota > Metazoa > Arthropoda > Insecta > Hymenoptera > Eupelmidae > Eupelmus > Eupelmus urozonus. Next base: position 14,884 of record UELX01000160.1, on the reverse strand, counting down.
CTCACATCGCTCATAATTCAAATCTATCCAAAATAGCCTGCAGTTTCCAACTCCTCTCGAGTACCTCGCTTTAATACACGAAGATACTTAACGGATCGCATCTAATAAGTCACCATCGATACTTCTACCTTTCAAAAGCCAGCGCCGAGGTCTTAAAATCACGCCCCCTCGCCTTACCCGAGAAAACAATGAAAACCCGATGAAAAAAACGTCCCGCAGCCTCCCTTTCTTACGCAAGCTCACATCTTCACCTGACGCGCACCTATGCATACCCTTTCGTCCTTTGATCCTCGACTGCGTGCATTCTCCGAAATATCGTTCAAGGAGAATCCCCAGCGATGTGGAAAGGTTTACAGCGCGCAATCACTGCTTTTTTGTGGATCACATATGCGAGGATCGCCGCGCGTGCCTGACGCAATTCTGATATTTGCGAAACGGCTTTGCAAAACTAGGCGCGATTACTTTTAACTGTCAATATATCAGAGATTTATATCGAGGTGTGTGTGTTTGCATTCACTTGTGGAGCTTCTTCATAAGGTAGTCGCTGCGGGGCGCAATTCGGAGCTGCGCGGCTATGTAGGTGAGAGAGAGAGAGACGAAAATTAAAGGAGGATGAGCGTGCGGAGTGGCAATTACGCGCCGATCTCGCCGTTAACGCTTCGCTAATCGCTTTTTCAGCCGGATAGTAAAGCTGTTAACTGGGTAATAAAGATGCGGTTTTATTTTTAGGAGGAGAGTATGTAGTAGTCGATAAAATGATTTTTTGCACCTATAGGTGAATAATTTTTGTTAATCTACTGCTGCTTTCGCAATCTAACGTCTCAATACTTTCGTACTAAACTCTATATTACTATGAAGCAAAGTACTTTCTTATTTGTATACATACGTGAATGCGCGAAGAAAAACAGACACCCGCCAAGCGAAAGTCCTGAACCGACGTACCCAAATCACGCGTAACGTCAAAGCAGAAATTTTCTAATTCCACCAGCACAAAACCATCTCCCCCCACCCACTCAATCACGCGCCCAGTCAATTTGAGAGCATGAGTATATCCAATCGACTTACGTGCAAGTCAGCCATCACCCACCGACACACCCAAACCCACATCGGCCCGCATTCGATACAACTCGGCGCACTTCCATCTCGATGCCCTCGCTCTCCTGAACAAAAGCCGCTCACAGCCGGCGGTTATCTCGTATACTTGACCCTTCAAAGCCCGCTTTTTTCTCCTCACTCCTCAATTTATCGTTTCGGCTTCCTAGAAGCTCATTATGCGGCTTATTTGCAATCCCGCGCACGCGAGAGAGCGCCGAAATGGTAAATAATCGCCGGAGTGCAGCCAATAAATTATCAGCCTCCGTTCCGCGGCCCGGAGATGCAGCCGGCTCTTAATAGCCGTCCTTCTTTTTTTTTTACATCCTTTTAACGGTAAAAGCGAGCCAGGCCATTGTTCGCGTTTCCTCGGAGCGCGAGCATGCGCGACGCGAGCTGTATACGCGGGACGAGTATAAATTTGTAAGGAGAGAGAGAGAGAGAGGGAATAACGTCGGGATGCCAAAATGATGTATGTCGAGAGGATGGGTTATATGGCCGCGTGTCAAGGTCACGTACATTTTCCGACGCTGAATATGGTGGCTGCTTTTTTTCTTTCGCCCGACGGTATACTCGCCGTTGTCTGGAAGAGTAGCCAATTTGCATTCACGGTTTTCGACCGGCGAATTTTAACGACGAGAGGTGGTTTTGCTCTGTGGTGAGTTGCGACACGAGGCTGGAAACGGAGTTGGCTTTGAGTAGGTAGTTTACGTGCGGACTGGAGGTACGGAGTGTAGTTGGATTTTCGCACGTTAATTATGTACTTAAATTAAGGGAGTGAGTTATAAGCTGGGAGGTGGAGTGTGCGGTTTGATTTTATATCGATTCGTTAATTACGTCCGTACATGGTACCAGGGATTGAAGTGTAAGATATGTTAATGATTAGGTAAAATGAGAAAAGAAAAGATTGGCAAAGGAATCAGTGTTTTAAAACGTAGTTTCATGTCCTGACTTATAAACAACATTCCAGAATAATTTCTGCAAAATCTTTTTGTTTACAAAATACAAGCTTGTATCGCACAAATACATTTTTTGCGATCGAAATCAGTAATTAATTTTTTCAAACCTCGTATCTCGCCTCTATATTTTTTCTCCACAACACTTTACTTTCAATTATTCATCACTTTCAAAAGGTCATTACGAGCCAATGTTTCAAAAAGGCAAAAACAAAATGCGCCTTAACGCTTTCAACATCCTCGACATTCCCATTCTCATAGCGCAGACAATATTTACAAAAATCCGCTTTGAAGAAAAACCGATAACGTCTACAAATCCGCGAGACAAAACCCGATAAACCCGATCGACAGACGTTCCACTACCTCCCACATTCCTCATCAATTTTGCATGTGCACCGAACAATAACCCGAACAAACAAAATCAAGGCCCCCACAAGCACACATGCAAATTATCCTCGTCCCAGACCAACATCCACACTCGCCGCGAATAATTCACGAACTCATCTGCAGTATAGAAGGAAGGAGAATGCGCAAGAAGCCGGCTCTCCTCCAACTTTCATTCCACGAGCGAGGAAGTCGCTCTGCGAAACTTATCGGCCGTCCACGGATGGAATTCGATTTTTCTCATTTAAATTTTCAGGCGGCCACGGGAAAAAAGAAAACGCGTAGCGCTCGCCACCTGCGTTTCAGTTTCCAGCCAGAGAGAGAGAGAGAGAAAAAAGCGAGCCTTAGGCGTGTCCACTGCCATTGTCCTGCCGCTGGCGCTCCGCGTTTCTCAATTCGCCGTGAGAGCGTGACGTAATCCAGGCGTCCTACATGAGTTTTTCCAGGCTGGGAGTGCGGGAGAAGGCAGTAACGCCGTGACTGATGCAGAGATTTTGGAGTAAAATTGTCGGGGCCAGATGGAGATTGATGAAAATTGCTGATTGAGGCGGTTTGATGATCGGGCGCTGGGATAAGGCGGGAGCGTAATGTGTTTCTATTTGTCGTGTTTTCGTTCTCGTTTGCCGTTTGGCAAAAGGAAAAAATAGTATTGTATCAATCCACTACCTTTTTTTGTTTGTTTTATAACAAAACTTTCATAGACTCGAGAACCTGTCTTTAAGTCACGAGCTTTTCACTTTCAAACCTGCAGCCATCAAGATTTTTACAGCATTTTGTTAAAGAACTAAATAAATTAAGGTCAAGATAAAAGAACACTCGCGCAATCCGCTCAGTAACTCCCCGCTAATTTAACTCATTTCAACACACTCGCGTAAGGCCAAAGTTTCTGCAGCCTCCCAGCTCACTCACGTATCCCTCGATATCTCCTCAAGCGACAGCGCACCGAGAAAAAAAAACAGTACCGCGCGTGCGTATATACCGTCGAAGAAAGCGAGCTATAACAGCTTAAAATTGAATTTAAATAGCGATCCTCGTGGCGCCGCTTTACGCACACAAGTGAAAGCATACCTCGGAGCGGAGTGAAAAAAAAAAATTCACGGCGATTCCTTTTTCCAGCGCGCATTCCCGCATCGAAATTCGGTGTATTTACGTCCGCTAACGGGCGTAACTGTTTTATCGACGCGGCGTTGGAGAATGCACTTTTGCGAGCGCATTTGCATGAGCTAGGCAATAGCAGCGTTTTTAGTGCGCTTCGGAGCTTATCTAGCGATTTTTATGGTGGCGCTCGTTTGGAAAAAAAAAATGCGTTACGAGCCTCAAAGCGCGTCTAATTAAGCCGAATGATACATTAGCCGGTACGATTACGGAGGTGTAATTGCTTTGTATTCCTTACTTCCTCAAGTTTGCCCGACTGATATGCAAAACTGCGTGGTTTTTCAGCTGGAAATTTTTGCAAGCCCGAACGGGTAAAAACGAAAAACGAGAGAAAGTAAATTGAAATACAGCAAGGAAGAGTGCAGCGCGTCATTCGCTCCGAAATTATGCAATTTTTTCAAGACCAGTTTCCTCGACAAAAAATCAACACAAACAACTAACCCGACGTCTCAATATCAATAATCATCAGGCAAACAAGCTCGATTCTCCGAAACTCCCAAATCGCTTCTTCGACTTCCGATCGCTAACAAGAGCAGAAAAAAGGACACAGCTTACCTCGAGAGCACGTAGACATTAAGTAAGCCGCAAAAAGCGAGCGCGTGCTTATTACTCACTCTCACTCGATTACCGGAATGCGCCCGGCGCAAAAGAAGCGCGAGAGCGAAAAAAAGGGCTCTCCGAATCGGCGTGTATATAAGCTCGTGCTGGGAGATTGCGAGCTGTGGGGCCACTTTCCATTTCTTCGGCGCGCTGGGATCGAGCGCAGCCGAGAGTGTGTGTGTAGGTTCTGGGCGAAAAAGAGCCGATGGGTGCGCCGGCGGCTTTGTGTACGAGGCTGCTTTTGAGCGGGCTTTGGATGGTCAGTGGCTAAGGTGATGTATGGGAGGTATGGATAATGTATGGGTTTGGGAGTAGGTTTGATTCAGTGGCTGGTTTGGTGGTGGCTGAATGCGATACCGCGGTTGTTTAGTGGTTTTTAAGCGCTTTGGAATTGAATGCAGGGGATTGTTAAGGATTTGGTGTAATGGTTGTAAGATTTGAGTTTTTGTTATTAGAACAATGGATTATTAATTGATGATTAAACATCGTATGTAGATTTAGCTAGTGCTCTAGTAGTGTGCTTATTGTAGCAATTTAGAGTTTATTAAACTTCCTACTTCCATTGTTGTGTATTTTTTGTATTGCATTTATTACAATAAAATAAACTTCCATTTCAATAAAACGTTTAAAAGAAAAATCTTACAAATAACAGTACAAATATTTCCCCATAAAAGAAATAATACATAAATAAACATTCATAAATCTCTTAAAAACACAAAAACTACAGCACATCAAAGCCAACAAATCGGCACTTCTTCACCACTAACAAAAACAATAACTCAGCTCTTAAATCATCCCAAATCACATCATTCCCCGCTTTCTTCTCCACTCAAAAGCCATTCCAATCTCCAGCCGATAAAATCCACAACCCAAACCCCACAATTTTCCAGTCCCTCAATAACCTCCCACTAAACCCACTCCCCCCCAGAAAAAACCTCTCAAATTGTACGGCATCGATCGAGCCAACCGCACAAAGACACCTGCAGCCCGTCATTACCCACGCAGGCTATTTACACACTCGCAGAAGCGAGGAAAGTAAAATTTTTCGTCTACAACCGCGCGCTTAGATATATCGGCAGGGCCTCTTTCTCCTCCTCGAAAAGCCAGCGCATACGTATATACATATATACATCGCGTATCGAGAGAGGCGAGTATAGAGCGCGCGCGCGCGCACGGAATGGAATGGAACGGAATGGCAGGAGTGTTACAAAATATCAGCTTTCACCATATCAGCACTCTGCTGTGCCCCGCTCGCTCGCCGCGTATTATATACACGCCGCACGAGAGATACAGCCTGTGTGCACGTATATGCATGCGCCCAATGCAAAAGTCGAGCACTGCTCGATAATGTATCCAGGGAAACTCAGGCTAGCTCGGCCTCTCCTATATATATATGCATGCATGGACTGTCCGTTTCCTGCTTCGCCGCGCGAGCGCACCAGGATCTATATGCGATCGATATTCTGGCTTTGTCGAATTATCCTCCGCCGGCGTTTCTTTCCAAGTTTCGATGAAGTCACGCGGGCCACTTTCGGGAAATCCGATTTCGAGCTTCGGACGGAAAATTTTCCGAGGATTGGGAGCAGCGGCCGTTTCTCCGGCGGACGAGATTTGTTATAGGCGAGCGGGGAGAGCTTCGAGAGTTGGGAACTTGTTTGCTTGGAATGGTGATCGGTGGGACTATCGGTTAGATGAGTTTGCTGGAACAAAAGAGAGGAGCTTTTTCGGTTTCAGATGATTATTAGTGTTTTAGTCGGATTTGTTTGCTCCAGCGTTTGATTTATTCGAGGTTTTGAAAATATTAATTTAAACAGTTTGCTAATGCTTTGCTGTTATATAACTTTATTATTTAAATAGTCGATTGTTTTTAATATCAAAATTACCATACAGTTGCATTAAACTCGCATGAAGATTTGCATCCAAGAATTCAAAATACAAAATTAATGAACATTTCACAAGAACTAGAATCAACGAGTGTTTGAGCAACGAATAAGTCCGTAATCGAGCACATGCGGTCATAAAAATTCCAAAGTACCGAGATCCATGCACCTTCGATCATTACCGTCTATAAATTTAACCATCACTAATTAAACTATTAATACTCCTCACAAGCCAAACTACAAATTGCGCTTATCCTACAACTTTCAAATACACTCACGAAACTGCTCATCCCAACAAAAAACCCCTCGATAAACAATAAAAAAAAAAGAACCCGCAAAATCAGCGCGCAGTTTTCGAATTGCAAAATCAGTGAAACGCTTGCCCCGCGGGAGCTGCAGTTTCTCTCCGCTCGGCGACGATCATCGTCCGCGCATGTTTGCAAATTGCCTATTTAAGGGGTCCCGCGTTTTGCCGGGAACGTAATCGCGGAAGCTGCTGCGCAACTGTATTTTTCGGCGCTGCTGGAGCGCCGATTCTCCGGGGGATATATATGCCTGGTTTCGACACGATCGGACCGCGAAAAAATTACGATATCCGCTCTTTTCGGCGAGATCGGCGCTTATTGACGAAGTTGCGGTTTGGGCCGAGATTTACAAAGTTTTAGAAACGGGAGTGGAGAAAAGTTGCTGGAGATGAAATTTTTGAAATGAAAAAAGTTGAGCTGGATAGAAAGTTCGGTAACGTTATATGGTGAATAAATCTGTTTTAGAAATTAAATGTTATTGGTGAAATGGAATTTAATTGGGTTAACTTCGTAAATTGCTTATTATTCGTGAAAGAAGATAATGATTGAGCGGTAATTAATACCTTAGCTTCGTCTATGCATCTGCAATGCAAATCTTCGATAATTATATTTTATTAAAACCCATATAATCATATTAATAAGCATTGCCGATTTAAATCTCAACATAAGAGGAACTAAATTACACAGCGGATCCTTTTCGCGCAAACTAAAAAAAGTCCTGCAAAACGAACACCGAATGACTGCGCAGATAGCTCGTCATCCCCAGACAAAGAAACGAGCAAAAAACATCCAAAACGAAAGCCAGCTTCTCCCAAAAGCCACACCCTCTAAAAACGAAAAATCCTTAAAAACCCTCCCAAGCCAAAAGAAAAACCACTCATCCCAGTCAAACCAAAAGCATTGCCCTAACAGCCAACCAGCCTCCCAGCACAAGAAATTCGCACTCCGAAGCAAAAGGTGGGGGAAGGTTCGGCATAGGCGGCGGCTGCAGCCACCCACATTCACGTGGAGCTCCGCGTGAGCGGAGAGCTCAATGTTACTATGGAAAGTGAATTTTTTTGCTCGGCCGGCCGCGCCAACCGGACTCTCGCTCTCGCTCTTATGCCTGCCTCGTGTCTCCCGTTGCCCGCGCGCTCGCGAATATATAGAGCAATATCGATTGTATATTTATCCCAGGCGAGCGTTTGAGAAAGTAGTCGCTTGCGCTCTGGATTTTCCATCGATTGTAAATTGTCCCCGCAGATGAACGTCGCCGATGTAACGGTTAAAGTTTATAATAAATTGTTTCGCTCCTTTATGCGTCTCGCATGTAAATGGAGCCGGGGTCGACGGCATCTAATCTGATTCGAAACTTCAGCGATCCGAGCCGAGACCGAGAGATAGAGCCGAGAGTAATAAAAGTCGAAGAAAATTTTGAGCGTGAAAGTCGGCATTTTTCGGAGTCGATTTTGTAACTTTCATCGCCGGAGAGCCGTTTATTTGTATAAATATTCGCGCTGACTAATGTTTTCGCGTTTTACTGCGAGAGCGCTTGATCGGATACTTGCATCATTACGAAAAATAGGCACAATAAACAGTCGCTTAGTATTACAAAACGAGACACGATTTTACTTTCAAATTTTCAATGCAACGGAGGACTTCTAAAGACCGGCTCAAAAAAGATATTATCTTCCACTCGAATTTCCGATAAAGCCGAGCAAACGCCTCGAAAAATAATCCGTGCGAAACTCCCTCTTACGGAGCTCACCTCCGCATCGGCTTTCCAGCTCGGAAAAAAAAAAATTTCCTGAAAAAAACCACAACAACGAAAAGTCACACATAATTCCTCGACTCTCCGCGCAGCTCTGCACAATTTACACCAGGCAAGAAAGTAGCTTACAACCACCGGCTGTTCTCCGCCTTACGATCGCTAATGCCAGCTCGCTAGACTGTGTATACGAGAGAGTCAAAGCGCTCTCGTGCACATGTTCGTCGTTAACGACGAGCCCATATATATTCGCTCGCGGCTGATGTAACGCGCTACTCGCGGATTCCTTGGAGCGCGCGTTTCTCGGATTCGCGTGCGTTCAATTAAAAGGGAATTAAAATTCATGGGGATCGACGTGAGCGCGCGAATTGTGAGTTTGTAGAGTGCTGTAAGAGAACGGATTGGAGATAGCTGGGGGCTTTGCGCAAACGAGATAGACGTCTTAATGCCGCGAAAGGGACAATATTCGAGTGCGGTTAGATTTTCGGTGAGCTGGGGTAATTAGCTTAATTGATGGCTGAGAGGTGGGTTAATTGGGTGAGTGGATGGATTCGGTGGGACGATTTTGTTGAGTGGACCGTGAGTATACGCGTGTAAGAGGAAGCGATATTGAGAAATGCCGATGGGAGTACAGAAGCGTTTTGAATTTAGGAGCTAATTATTTGTATTTCAAAAGGTATTCGGAGTGTTTACAATTGAAATTGATAGATTCGTTTGTTTTGGGTTAAAATGAGTAATGGCTCGCTTCCAACAAATGGAAAAATTTTGATAAAAAATTTTTGAGGTGTGAAAAAAAATTTGATTGATCAACTGAAAAGTTATAAATAGTATCGAAATAAATCTGATTCATCTTAGCCAGTCCGTTCAGCCGAACATTCTTCCTGTATTATTTCATTTTTCCAAGCCTGCCTCACGGCTAAAAACGTCAATTTTCTTTTGAATTCGTAATAGTTTCTTTAATTTACATATAAAGTAAAAACCCCTCGCACCAACAATCATCAGCACTAATAAACCCATAACAACTACATCAAACGTACAAACCTTAAAATCGACCCACGCACTAGAAAACCTCTAATAAAATCCGCCCCTCCCATCCAAATTTTTCCCAAAAAAAACCGTCCGCAGGTGCTACTCCCAAACTCTCCCGATGTCGCGCATGAATGGAAAGCCTGAATCACCAGCCACACATCCATACCTCCTCAACATAATTTATTACAAGCCTCGTAAAAGCTAGAAATAATCGTTCATCCAACTTAACACATTTATATCGCTTACGCGTGCGTCGTTCCTCCGCTTATGAATATTTAGGCGCGCGCGGCGTCCACGAAAAAGACGGACTTTGCACGCACTCGTCTCGACTCGTGCGAGTTTGCTGAACTCTGATCGGCCGGAGAGGGAGAGAGAGAGAGAGAGCCGGACGCGGATATATATTGTCAACGAGGTGGTCTAACGATCCGCGGCCAATCAAGTAGGCACGCACGAGGATACGTACGGGAGATTTTCTCCGGCGAAGGTGCGCGCTGATGATTTTATACTGCGAGGGGAAAGGCGCCGAGGAAGCGATTATTGACCGAGAAACGCTTTTTCACGGCGAAAACTGCTGCTTCCTTACAGCGCCGATGGCTACGTAATCGTTTTTATAGAGGGGGATTTGATGCCGCTTATTTGGGTTTAGCGTTTGTGAGCGGGATTTGTGCAGGTTTATATTTAGGCAATTGCTTTTGGTAACTGGAGTTGGCGATGGTTTAGTGCGGGGTATTAGACGTAATAACGTAACCGTATAGATGATCGGAGATAAGTTCGTATTAGGCTTAGATTTGCGTCATTTTAAAGTCACGTTATTATTTACACTGACAAGCGGCGTTATTAAAGAGCGCGTGTTACTTGTTAATTTTTCTATTTAATTTGACAAATTAGTCATTATGTTAAATTGATTTGTTTTCACAGACAAGGACATTCGGTATGAATAAAAGAAACTGTTTTACCGCATGAAAATAATTCCGTCGAAATGATAATCAAATATTTTGACATCATATTTTTCACGATGTCAGAACAAAATATCTTTTTTTAATTCTGTATAAAACATTTTTCAATAGAATAAATAATTTATCTATTCAAATTACTTGTAACCAACTTCACTGTAATAATATACCCGAAATTATCAATAAAAAATAATACAAAAATCATCGTAAATTCGTAAACATATAATAAAATCAATTGCGCGCATTAAGTACTTGTTCCAGCCATCAACGTCAATAAAAAAGCCGATGTCGCAATGTCAATAATTCAAGCCTTACTTATAATAATTAATCCCCAATGCATTATGCAATCCCTAATCCCGCATTTCCCTCTGAAAAGCCCCATTAAAAAATCAAGATTTATACGCGTCGCGCCCGATGAAAATCGAGCGCTCCCAGCTAATTGGACGCTCTCAAAGCCCCGCGCTCGCTCAAACACAGGGCCCAATTATAAAGTTCTTACAATTCCTCCGATGGCTCAACCAATGTCTTTTCGCGCTTTTTCCTAAGGTCAGTCCCGCTTTTTTTCCCTCCTCAGCTGTTACCCAGAATCATAAGACCGGCGACTGAACGAGTCCGACCGCATTTCAAAATAGCGTCGCGGAGCGACTACCTCCAGGGACTTTCAGTTTTGCGCTGAGAGCTCCTATGAGAAATTGCCAATTCACTTTGGCTTAAAGCGCGCCCGATCCTCCGTAGATGCACGTATATTTGAATTTCCTAACTTGAGCTAAGCACGAAAATTTATGTTTTTAAGGCTCTAGGTATGCTGATTTTTATTTTGAGAGTCGTTAGAACTCGTTTGCTTGATTAGCCGGTGGGCTGGTGTTTCAGGATGATTTTGTGTGAGTCGATGTTGGAGGTTTAGAGTAGTTTTTATACTACTGGTTTTCGCTGGGGAACGCAAAGTGATTTTTAAAAACTTTGTATGAACGGATGATGTTTGTTTTTGGAGAGAATTATTGATGATGTACAGTTATGACTTATCTGAGATGTTGAATATGAGAAAAGATGCTTCTCTCACCGAATGTGAATATTTAAAAATCTTGGTGGTATCGTAGCTATCTACGGAATAAATTATTTATTTTATGTTGATGAGTAAACTATTTAATTAACATTATTGAATATGTTATTACGGCTCAAATGACTAAACTACAGAGATATCGTTAAATATAATTTTCACACATTTTAAAAATAAATAAGTACATTAGTAGTTACATAAGCATTAATAATACCACTAGCTTTGGAGATTATCTTAGAATAGAAAATGAAAGTAGAAAGTGCAAGTTTTAAATTGAGATCTATTAGGAGTCAAAAAGATTGATTTGTATTTTAAAAATGTTTTTTTTCAGAATGTACGACTCGTGTTAAAAGTGTAAGACAAATTTGTGTTCAATTCAAAATAAATTCACGTAAGGTAGAAATCTATTTTTATTTTATTTACTTTCTACATTAATTTTAGTTTTCGTAATATCGTTTAAATGCAATATGCCTTGCGAGTTGGGTCGATTAAAAATCTGTTAATGGTTTTCATTATTTTGTATTAAAAAAAACCTACAGTTTCATCAGAATTTATGCCTAGAATAGAATGTCTGAAAAATGTAAATGAATTTTTTCCTCTTACTCGTAAAAAATTTTATTTCAACTTAGTATTTTGATGCTTATAAGGTTGTTTTTCTGATACCTAGAAACTATATGACGGATTTCTAAAAGTTTAAATTATTGTATAAAAAATAATATTTATTAAATATATTAAAATCTTGAAAAATAAATCCAAACAATATCGTACGAAATTAACACACCAATTAATTGATTTAAACCCTCAAAATTTATTTTATTTACTCCAAGCAGCAATATTTGTCCAATAATTTCACATACTTCTCAGTACGCTCGGCTCAAATTACCAGCCCCAGCCGTTCCGTATTGACACGAAAGCGATAATGCCAGTGTTGTAGAACGCGCGAAATCACGACAAAAAGGCTTCGGCTAAACGTTTCGTGGCAGTAGTCGCTCGGCTTCCCCGCAGACAGGTAAAAACGTCCAAGCAAGAGAGAGAGGGAGAAAAATCCAAGAGAGATAAAAAGCCGGTAACGGTTCCATTACAACATGCTGCCGCTCTCGGCTTTGCCTGAATTCTGAATTGCAAATTGAAAGTTCGACTGGCCAAGCGATGAACCGTTAATGTTAATCCACGAGCCAGGCGGATATTGGAACTCGATAGAAAAGTTCCCTCCTTACAGGAACGTAAATAAGGCTCAATAATCACTGATAATCCCCGCAAGCCGATGATGACACGTGCGCCCGCGGTCAACATGCGATTCTTAATCCTCGCCTCGGACGACGTCTTCTTTTTTTTCTCTCTCTCTGTCGTGGTCTTGTATAGCTCGCAAAGGCGGTTCCATAAAAAGTCGATAATTAAGATGTTTTTGGAAAATCCCTCGAAATTCGATATAGCTGGATGATTGAGTTTGAACGTCGTGCGGCTGGTTTTATGGAACTTTTATTAATAATTATTAGAGATGTAAATCTATCTTTGAAAAATAAGTGAGTGTTGATTGACAATCTAGAATGAATTATTCTACAATTTGCGGATTTATAAAATTGACTGGTTATGTTAAAGTATAATGTGAGCGCGTTGCGTTTCGTCGTAATTTCACGCTGCATATAACAAGCCAATTATCTGGTGTATTTCGTTTTACTTTATTGCGGAACGCTAGCTCGGATCTTTAGAAAAAATTAAATAACAGTAATTATTGTTCGATTCCTCGTCGGGTTCTCGTAAATTCTTACAGAGAAAGTACTAAGGCAGAATATTAGCAATACATAATGTTAACTAGATGATACGAATGCTGTGAATACGTTATATTTACCGGCTAAAAACTGCTCCTGTAAATAATAAATTCAATAAGAAATTAGGTGCTTGGAAAGACGGCTGCTAATAGAAAAACTTTTATGGCTTTCGTCGATTTCCAATAATGATTTAAGATTTTATTGACCTTTTTGAAATAAATAACATTGCCAATATTTGCTCTAGAAAGTCTTTCTCGAATAACAAATATTTATCTTGATCGAATAGCAAATAGAAATTAGAAATTATACGTATTTTCTACCAGAGACAATGGTATGTACGATTACTTTCAAATCAGACAGTTATACGGAAAATAGCGGTTTGAACAGTATCGTAATGTAATAATGACATCACGATGCAACTCCCATACTCAGTAATTTTTTAAATGAGGTAAAGCGATCGATTATAGGCAATTTATTCCAAAACACACGTTTTTTAGATAAACACAGATGAAATCAGAACAAATGAAAACTGGATCAAAAAAGTTCCACTTAAAAAATGATTACTAAGAGCACACAGACTAGTCACAAAACACCGCATCAGATTATACTTATTTATTTCTTTTCCACTTTATTATCGTCAAACCCAACCTTAACAAAATCCGATCGCTATCTACTCCGCCATTATAAAAAAAAAAATTTAATTAACATCTCCCCAGAAACTCAAAATCCAGCCTCTCCAGCCTCCTTTTCATAATCATCCTAGAAAGCTTGCCGAGCAAACATTACAATTAAAGCCAAGAAAAAAAAGAAACCATTTCTCTCAATCCACCTCGAGAGACTCGCCATATGAAAGTCAGCCGTCCCATCAGGCTCGGACCGTATCTACTGACGCCCGCTCTCGCACTCTACATATATACAGGCACAAAGCTGGCGCCATCGGCCCAGTTGCTCCGCACGCGAACTGACCGAGCGCTAATGCTGATCTCGTCAAAAGTGAGCTCGCGATTGGTATCACTATTTTCTCGCGTGAAAGCGCTCCATAAATAAAAGTTTTGGGCGCCGATTGATCCGGCGCTCGCAAAAAAAAGAAGGCTGAAGAGAAAAAAAGGAAAGAATGGAGAACGGCAGTCTAGAGAGTGCGGGCTTAGTGAAATTGCCGTGTTAGCGCGCTCGAGGACAGGGAAAGGAAACGTCATCGCAGGAGAGAACGAATGTTTTAGCTTTTTTGCGGGGATTATTGGTAACTAGGCTCGTCCAATTTAGGCGCTTCCCTTGGCGGGATATTTTGCCGGTATTATGTAATTGAGGAGGAAGTTGATAAGGCAGCCCGCTTATTTCCAGCTTTGAAAATTGCTTCGTTAACGTCACTCAGGCCAATTGGAGGAGGTATTAAAATACGGCGGTCTGCAGGCGGTCAGGCTTGATTTCACGGAATGGATTTATGTCAGTTCTCAATTTTCTGAAACAATTGCGATATCTTTGATCTGGATTTCCTTGCATCAATTTATAAATTAAATTTTCTTTTTTTTTTGTGTTATAAGTTATTCCAGCGTATTATTACCAAACTTTCTAAATCCTCGCTTTGACTAACAACATTCGATCCACTCGAAACTAAAAATTCACTTTTTCCCTCGACCTTACCTTCAATTCTACAACAATTAAACATAAAAATCCTTCTTACATTCGCCGCAAGCGCGTCTTGATTTCAAAAGATCGAAGCGTTCACATAAACCCAATTGACGCACCATAGCGAACGCTTTAACCTCCCACATTCAAAAATAAAACGCAAAAACACCTAGCATCCTCCCATCCCCCTCCCGAGCACCAGCAGCCATCACTGCATTCCCTATGTTTACATTCGGAAAAGCAGCCCTTTAATCTACGCTCGCTCACTCGTCCGTTATGCGCCGCAAAGTCACGACAGCTGGTCTATGACGAGCCGCGCTCAGCAGGGAGG
>UELX01000159.1:0-114710 GCA_900480035.1 Eupelmus urozonus | reverse complement strand
GAATAATAGACCATTTCCAGCGTGTCTTTTCAGGGAAATAAGTGGCCATTATCGTTGAGGTGGGAATAAAATTATTTATTATAATCATCACTGATTTTTTATTGTAATTTGTCATCAATTATTAATTCATTTGGATGTCGTCGTTAATAATTGGATACTTATTCGATATTTTAAAAAACGTATTGGTAAGTATAATTATTTTCACACATAATTACACATTTTTACACAATACACATTTTTACACAACAGAGTAAAAAGTAACTAAATAGAAAGTAATCATAAAATTTATTTTTAAACCGGTTTTCTTATAAAAAAAAAAAATACACGTTAGTATAACGCATAAAACAATAAATATATTCTAAAAATAGACTACATCGTTTATAAATACTTTAACACTTTTTATTATTATAAAGATTTCTTTATGAGGAAGCAAAATAATATTTTAAAAAATCAATATAAAAGTTACAAAAGATCTCGTTGATGAAATCTAACGACCACTCTTAACGAATCCGAAATACGAGTATTTGATCGTTACTCATCTACGGCGTGGAACATTCAATGGCTTAAATCTTCGTTTCTGTAGAAAACGATCATATGGTACGTTCAAGCCAAGCTTAATGATCAAAGGCCTGTATACGCGAGCCAGCAAACAGGGATAAGCCAATATAAAAATTT
Source organism: Eupelmus urozonus (assembly GCA_900480035.1). Lineage (NCBI taxonomy): Eukaryota > Metazoa > Arthropoda > Insecta > Hymenoptera > Eupelmidae > Eupelmus > Eupelmus urozonus. The sequence goes on along the minus strand of UELX01000159.1, from coordinate 114,035 downwards.
GATTAAGATCCGAACAACTTCCCGTACTCGTCGGATACCAACTTGAGCGCCACAAATAAAATATTCTGATCCGATTTTATTAGAATTCTAATCTTTAGAATAAAACAAAACAGAAATAAAAATGAATAAATTGCACATAACAATATTCATGTTAATTGTAACGGACAGGTCTCATCTTAGGAATAGTAAAAATGCCGAATTCTCTGAATTTGAATTGTTATTTATAATGCGTTAATAATTAATAATTCATTAATTAATAATTCATTACATTAATAATTCTATTTAAAATTTATCACTGAAATCCGGTACGTTATAACATCATTAAAATTTCGTACTTTTCAAAATACCAACTTTATTATTCGCAATCGGAATACAATCTCGCCGCAATTTCGCCCTGCCGAAAATTCAGCCGAAAGAAAACACAGCGAAAACCGCAAACCAACCGTGCGCTCCAATGTATATACGAACGCACACTCGCGGCGAACGCCTAATTGCCATACGTGTGCTTTTCGATAAATCGCTCGCTTGCCGTGGAGAGGGATGACGGAGGGGCAGGGGGGCAATGCTTTATTGCGCAATTATTTCACGCAGCGAGCAGCAAATATCGTAAGCCGCGTGTGCCTCCGGCAGGCCTCTCTGTCAATACCATTTGGCAACTAGACGCGCAGCCGCAGCTCTCTCTCTCTCTCTCTCTCTCTCTCTCTCACCCTCCCACCCTCAATTTACCTCCGTATCCAGAGGAACCGTCTCTTTGTCTCTCTCCCGGCCGAGCCAGTCGATAATTAGCGACACTCGTTCGTCAGAGAGCGACATGTCCGACTGATTACGCTGGAGAGTCGCACGCGTGTCAGGTATATAGTTGCGCGCTCGCAAAAAATTCTCCCGTGCTGCTCGTTCGGGCCCTTTTTTTTGTGCCGACGCGCGCGCCCAGCGGCAGCGTGACGCGGTCTCTAATTAATCGAACGGTTGGATGGGTGGGGGAGCGTCATCCTTGCCAAAGATAATCCTATTTTCGAGAGGAGGCGTTGCTGTCGGGAGCGAGAAAAATTTATGTGCCAGAGGGAATGAAACTATGGGGTTTTTTTGCGAGCAAAAATTAACGGAACTGATTGAGTTCAGGTCCTTTTTTTTCGTATTTAGTTTTAGGAATTGATAATGATTTGAACAGTTAATAAATATTATTTTTAATAATGTAAGTAATCGTTTACTGATGTTGCTTGTATAAGCTATAGATGGATTCTTACTAATATTGAAATAATACTGCCAACTGAAAAGCTTTGAAATTAGTCTTGAGCTACAGTATTACCATTATTTCCGTTAAATAAACTAAAAAAAATAGTGTCACACTAAAAATCGATCTTGACGTCTTCACGTACATTTGACCCACATAACGTGCACCCCCTAATCAATCCGGAAGCGAGGGTTCGTCTTTCAATTTGCCAGCCCTTCATCTCGTAAAATCCGCACGATTATCCTTCCATCGAGCGAGTAGCGAAAGAAAGAGCTACGCGAAGAAAACCAGGGATTACTTAAGACTCTATTCTTTTATTATTACGTGAACTCTGCAGGAGAGACAGGAGAGAGCGGGAGCGCGCGCATTAAAGCAGAGCGGCAGCGTCGTAAAAGGCTGCGTCGTAAAATTCAGCGGCGCTCATTACAGGGCGAAGTTTCATTGAGAAAACGAAAACGCGCGGCAAAGAAGGATCGGGGCACTCGAGCTGTTTTTCGAGCGAGGCACGCTCGGCGCAAAATTAACATTCCTTCAGTGAAAATTTCCGCCCGCCAGCCGGAAGAAGCCGGGGCCGCCTCTCGTCTTCGGATGGTTGACGTCGGATTGCTTTTCTGTGTGTTGGCTTTAAATTTTTTTTATTTCGTTTAAAAAAAAATTTTCAACTCGGGTGAAGCGCATACTTTTCTGCAAGCGGTGCAATAATTTTCGAGTATTAAGTCGCTGTAGGAGGAAGGGAAGTGAAAAGTCTCAAGTCGCGGGGAATATTTTCCGTGTTTGTTTGCTTGTGCGCATCTGCGTGCTCGAAGAAACATTTTTTTTTATTTCACTAACTTAATTCGGGCAAGTATTCTTGAGAGGTGAAATAAATATAGAGAGTAAATAAAGCTTGACGTTTTATGACATTCTTCTTAGAGCGTCGACTTTAATGTCGACTTTTATTACTGTTTTGTACAAGATTATAAACGTACCATACCATTACTACATACCACTCTCTAACAATCACGAATCTACTCATCTAGAAATTTATTCTATCAATTAAAATGAATAACTTTCATTCCTAATCAAATAAGATCCCAACTAAATTCCACTACGTGACCATAAATTTTGTCTAATAAGCAAGAAGTGAATTAACACGCCGAGAATCCGAAATCTAAACTGAGCACTTGAAACCAAATATATACTAGCTTAGGTATCGCCACACTTCGACCATTCCCCGGGCATATTCCCAGCGCCAGCCATCCCCGACGTACTCGGGAGCGCGCAAGAAATCCGTGAGACTGTTTCATCTTGATTAGAGTAAATCCGCAGTATGATAAGCGCCGCACATCCGCATTACACCTACCGCGCGCGCCTACATGCACTGCATCGGTTAGCGTTAAACTATACGATTTTCTCCTTCCGGCTCTCGCAGTTAACTCTCCCTCTCCCGAAGCTTCTCTAGATTCGACGTGTCTCCTGATAATGGCACCGCTTGATCCCCTGGCCAGGATTAGGGCTACTCGTGGCCCCTCGCTTCTGCACCTGACCTAGGACGATCGCTGGCTCCGGATCGCCGCCCCCTTCGACCCACCCCCGCTCCCAGATATAAACTTGCTGAGACCGGAAATCGGGCTTGCAGTGTGCACACAGCGACGACCCTGACGAGGGTTGAGTCCAGCGCTTAAACCGTGTGTGTGTGTATGCGCAGGCAGAACGCGCTCTCGGGCTTCGGTTTGCGGTGGAGCACAGCGACATACTCGGTAGGATAAAAAAAACACACGTACTTACGCGCACAGTAGCAATACGGAGCGCGTGAGTGTATATAGAATCGTCGCTTGAATCTGGGAAGTAGAAGGGGGGAGGGTGGAGGACACGAGAGAGAGAGAGCGAAACGAAGGCGAGTATAGCGCGCGGGCAGGCAGAGCAGAGGCAGCACGGTCCGATCGTGTTTCCTGACCGTGGCATCTCCAGATCCCCCCCGGATTATGCCGGCCTGACACGGGACGTTACTATAACGGTCTCGGGGCTGCACACGAGCGCGCGCGCACCCGAGGCGGAGATAGCAGCGGCAGAAAGGAAGGAGCGCAAGCGCTACACGAGGGCTTTAAATCCCCCCCGACCGCGAGAGCCGAACTGAAACCTTTCCCTCCCCCCCTCGGCGCGAAAGCGCTGTTTAAGTGGCTTAAAATAAGTACACAGTTCGTCCTCTAGCGCTCGTCCTCTATCTCGCTCTCTCTCGGGGGGCTAATTACTTTTGCCAGCGAAAAACACAGCGCGCGCGCGCGGCTGGACGAAAAAGCCGCGCGAAAAGGAAAAGCTGCGGGACGAGAACAAACGCTAGGCGGCTTTGGAGCTGGGAAAGCGAAAGTTGAGCGGGAGGCAAGTTTCGAGGCGCGGGCTTGGAGAGTCGTGAGAGCGAGCGCGCGCTAAGTCGTTAGCTCGACGACGGAGAGAGGAATGATAAAGTTGCATAAACAAAAAGAGGTGCTCTGCGAGGCATTATCGAAAGTTTGCGCGGGAACGAGGGCTGGACGATGGGGCGGCTGAGGTTGTAAGACTGAGATGAGATTTTATTAGTTTCTGGATGTTTAATGACGTGGGTTTGGTGAAGATTAATTAGTTGACTTTTTTAATTTTTTTGGTGGATTTGATTGAGTGATTTGTGCGCTCTAGAGTCGAGTAGATACGTATTTTTATTGTAATTATCGGATTTCGAATATTTTATTATTTAATTTTTTGACGTTCAATCCTGTTGAATTCCTAAAATTTATAACGTATGAGAATTTATTTGGTTTAATACTGCTTTTAGGAACAGAAATATGAAAAATTTTTATGATTGATTCGGAAAAGCTATCAATCACGTATTTAAAATTTTTATTAACCCACCTGAGCTAAACATTTTTTTGCTATTTCAAAGTATAAAGCTATTTAGTTATTTATTAAAATAAAATATCACGTTCGAAAATATTAATTATTTCAATGCACAATTTTAATCAACATCATTTTATAAAATTTTATTACCACAAGTTCGTTCTTATCTCGAAAGTTCGGTAATTATTCGACCCAAGATCTTAACGACAATAACTTCCAGCGCTTCAGAAGGAAAAACCACTGAAAACAGCAATACTGCAGATGCGCAGCTCGGTATTTTGAATTGCGAAAGTTCGCGCTAAAACACCATTTGTGAGCTGCACGCTTGGGGGGAGAAAGACGACACGACATAGCAGAAGAGTAGTACCAGAGCAGCAGTAGTAGTAGTGGTAGTAGTCGAGACGAAAATCAGAGTACAATCTCGGGTAGCGCGCGAGCGTTTGCCGGAGAAGGCTTTTGTACGTTAAATCAACGGGCGCTCGATGTTCCCTGGCCCTTTGTTTCCCCGTTACTTCCAACGCGCTCCTTTTCGCGAGTTTCCCGTTCGTTACTTCTTGCCGCCGCTCCGAGATAGACTCTCTGACTGATTTTCGTGTACTATCCTTCGCTGCCGGCGCTCCTGCAGTCTCCCTTATCCTTTGTTTGCGCGCCGCTTACAGCGCTGTGTTGGAGTATTGTATCACGATTTATGCTACTTTATACGCGCTGCTTAACTCCCCCATTGTGCTACCTCCTATCCCTTTAACGTGATAAGATGCAGTTCTGATTTTATTGCGAGCCTTTGAAGGAGGATAAGAGAGATGCTCAACAGAGAGGGAGAGAGAGAGAACCTGAAGAGTGTAGTCGTTAGCTAAATGCTAAAATCTGTGTCACTGGCTCCAAATAAATTCGAGCTAAATAATGTTTATGAATGAATGGGATTGCTAAAAGCAACATTACAGAGTGAGATGTCTTTGTAGTACGAAGTGGTTTTATAGTGACAAAGAGTGATAAAGCTTTTTGTGTAATGGAATAATAATTAGTTTTTAAACAAATATCTTTTTGAAGTGTCTGAAAAATTATTTGAATATTTTTTAATGATTTAAAAAAAAACTTTATCAAATAATTTTTATTTTTAATATAAATGGAAATATTTCTTTAATAATACCGTCTGACCGAATAGAGCCTGTAACTACTTAAATATTTGTGCATTCAATAAATTTTGACAAATATTCCGCCCTGACTTTAAACTTATCCACTCTAAAATTAATTAAATAACGTCGAATCATTCAAGTGAAAATTACATATACATTCCACGGCGGCATCGTTATTCGCCACAACAAAAGCAGCCTCAGAAATGCCATTTCCAAAAGCAAAAATCTGGAGCGAGTAAAATCTCTTATCAAACGCAGAGCTTCGCTGAAAAAAGCTCCTCCAAAGAATACATCTCACTAGCACGCGCATCCTATACACATCGATACACACACACAGACACCTACGCAGCTGTCGCGAGCTCTGCCACGACGGCACGTTGCATCCTTACATTCTATTCAGGTCGAAAGATGCCATCTGTTGCGACGAGCGAAGAACGTGAGCGGAGCCCGGGCTATTTCATGAATGCGCGAGTTCGCCTCTGCGACGTGTCGCACACAAGGGGGGGGTACACCCCACGCGCGCGAGCAAAAGTACCAATACCACGAGGCAAGCGCGCGCGAGGCGCATTTTGACACGTTCCAGTGCATCACCTGTTTCCCCGAGAGCGTGGGTGGAGAGAACTAGAGAGAGGACAGATGCCGACGAGCTTGCCGCGGAGTCTCGCTTTGGATTCCCGTGCGCCTGTCTTGCGGCTTGCTATAATGCACGTGAGAGCAGCGGCCGGATTTGCCTGAGATGGACAGGTCAAGAATTTTGAATTTTACTCGGTTTTTCGAGAGTGAAAAATTTTTATTCTGCGAGAGGTGGGTTTTTGTAATGGTGTGAATAGTGGTTGATCGCTAAAGAATAAAGTATACTTTTGATAAAGAAGTTTTAGGTTTTTGAATAAGTTATGTTTTTAAAAAATTAATTAAAGAAACTTTTACGATTTAAAATGATTATTAGCAGAAATAATTAGTTAGAAAGGAAATTGATTAAACACGGTTATAGGTATGTCGAATTGATTTTCTGTCACAGCGGCAATATTGTGACAAATATGGAAGCTTACAAAGCATTTTTCATGTTGAGTTTAAATCTTTCATAATTTTTAAAGGCAAAATTCATTTATTCTCTCTCACAGCTTTTCGTTCTTAAAACGGATTTAACCTGGCTTTTTTAAAAAAACGTATTTGAATTTTATGAGTTATGATTCTCTCGCAAAGAATATAAGCTTATTAACTTCCTCTGGGAAAAGTACTAATTTTTGAAACAAAAAAAAAACTCCTGTAATTTACTTTCTTTGAAAATTTTCTGATTAATAATAATAGATAGCGAACTGGCTCACCGGTCGGAGTAAAGCTGTATACATTTCAGACCGCGTCTTCTTTATTATACGTTTTCAACGGTATAAGCGCGACCGACGCGAGTCGGGATATTCATTAGGTGTTGCAGTTTTGATTCAATTACTCTTTGTTCTTTGTGGGAATAGTTAAATTTCCGGTTGCTTTGAGTTTTCCCGCGGTACGCTGCGGCTACGCTCTCCCTACCTTTGTCGGAGCTTTAATTGAAACGAATATTACGTTTTTCGAGCGAACGCTTCTCTCACTCTCGCGTTCATTGTTTGTCGTTTTCTTATACGATTTCATGCGATCGCAGGTATTACCGAAGTTGAGTTTCCATCTTCTTATTTTAATTAAATTATAAAATATTTATTCTACTATAGACTTTTATTGTTATATTAGAATTATATTAGAATTATTTTATCGAACTCAAATCAACAGATATATTTTAATATTTAACTTTATAGTTACTACAAAAATCTCATTTTTCTCTCAATTAAAGGGTAAAAAAACAAACACTCGTACATTAACTCAACAGAAAAATGTGTAGATTACAGACATTAAATTTCCAGGCACTTTTTTTACCTTACAGTCACAATTAAAATAATGCAACCCAATTCAAACATTTTACCCAACTCATGAACAATTCAGCAGCTGGCTTTGTTCATCCAATCAGCATCCCCTGACAATGCTACAATTATTCGAGGCATCTCGCCCACTCCGACTGCAAGCGTCTTCGAAATAAATGCCCGGCAGCTTTGCACATGTATCGATTCGCCGCCGAAACGCACGTGTGCGCATGTACTGAGCCGCGCGGGGGGAGAGGGAGAGGAGGACTAGACGTCAGCGTTCGCTCAATGCAAATTGCTTAAACAGAGTAGAGGCAACAGGGCGTCGCTCGAGGATTCGCCAGCGCCGCCGCCGCCGCCGTCGCCGGCGCCGCGCGCGCGTTTGTCACTGTCAGCGCTCGAGAGCGCACGCATTTACAGTGCGCCTATGTGTACGTATGAGAGCGCTGCAGTCCTGCGAACTTTTGGAATAGTTGGCGCGCGTTGCCGATGCCGGATATGGCAGCGAACTGATGCGGTGAGAATATTGTTGAAGGGGATTAGAGATTAACGTTGGGATTGATTGTCGTTTCGGCTTGTTAAGAATTCTTTGGTGAGGACTAATAATTTGGATTAGAGGCGTGAGGATAAAATTTCGAAATAAATATGTTTTCTTGAATATTTGGATTGAAATTGAATAAAATGTGGGTGGAATTACAAATTGTTTTGAGTATTTATACTTGTAGGATTTATGCAGAATTCTATAAGGCGAAGGACTTTTAAGAATTTTTAAACATTGCTTTGATAAAAAATTGGGTTAATTTAGCAACCGAATAAACAATTTAAATTTACTAATTTTAATTTTAATTTTATGTGATATAGGATGATGCTCGCAATGCCAACGAGAAAAGAGTAATATCATTTTAAATTTTCTTCTTACAAGAAAGATTTTCAATTTAATAAAATTCATAATAAACTTAAAAGTATAAAGTTAGATTAATAAGAGCATTATGATAATTAGATTCTTCTAGCAGAGATACGACCATTTAATATTAATGCCTTTATAAATAATCGGCAAAATTTAAGATATTTATATAACATTATTTACAGAGGACACCAATAAAATAAAAATCCATTACTCAGCTATAAATGATTATTATAGAATACCTCTATTTTTAAAACTAGCCGCTAACCAAAGAATTGAGAACAATTACGACGTCATCCATGCATTCCGCTTGTTTCTCCCGCCGCAATCGAGTCCAAGCCATTTTTAATCCGCCGCTTACGTCCCTTCGTTCCCGACTTCTCCTTCCTCGACATACAAAATTTAAAATAGCCCAGGCCATGTACACTCTCCTCCACCTTTAATATCGAGCCATCCTCAAGCCACAGATAAATGGCCTCGCGAGCCACTTCCGCTCAAACAAAAACGTTCGGGGAAAACTTCGCGCGATAAATGGTCCGCTTACCGTCTCCGAAAAACTTCTGAACGAATCCACAGGAGCGCGGCGAGGGAAAAAAAAGGGGGACGAGAAAATTTGAAAAGTAAAACTCGCGCGTGTGTCGCCCCTGGCGAGCGCGGGAGGCGTCTTTGGGGGATAGAAACGCGCGTCGAGGCGTCGGCTGGTCCCATGACGCCTCGCACGTGAGCAGGCCGAGGCATTAGGCGAATGATTTTGCACCTGCCAGCCCAGCCGTCGCGCGCACCTCGTTATAATTTATATATAAAGGTACACGCGCAAACACGGCGGCGGCGTTGGTCCGCACAGGCGCGAAAATCGATCAATTTTAATTAGCGCGCTCCGTTTGCAAGAACGCGCGTTCGCGCCCCCCAGGCGTAACCACTTAATTTGCCAATATTTTGCCGAGAGTGGAGGTTGAAAAATCCGGCTAATAACTAATCCGAGTTGCTGGTGACGCTTATACGTGTGTGTATGCGCAGATTTATGAATGGAAATTCGCCGCCGGCTATTGTTTAACTCTTTGATTTCGACTGTTACGTGAGGGTAATATGAACATTTTTTGGATGTAGTTGTTGTATCAATTTGACTTTTAATTATTGGAAAAATTTTATGAAGCATTTTCAGTATTTTCATATATGACTTCTTGATTTTAAATGTAAAAGAAAATATTTAAAAAAAATGAAAATTATAAATTGTTAAAATCATTCAGCCTTCAAAGGGTTAATTAATCATTGATTAGCGGTAATGCACTTCTTAAAAGGAATAATCAAACGATCAATATCATCATTGCCCGCGAACAGATTGCTTCAACGAATAAAATATTTCTCATCGATCGCGTCAGAATAGAATGAGTAGATCCTAAAATTAAAACAATATAATCATTGCAACCCAATTAAAAAGAGCACTCGATTAAATCTATAAACTGCCCAACTACTGCAACTCCACACGGAAACAATAACCATAAAACGCTGGCGCTCATGCATAAATGTAAGGGCTAATCCCAACGATTTCACGCATCCAGCGGCCTGTAGATCATACTTTCAAGCACATGCAGAGGCGCGCGCACGTTCAGCACGAAAAGCAAAACCCTCGGCAGGATAGGAAAGTTCAACGGCCCTAATGACGTCGACGAAATCTGCGGAAAAGAGCTTTCGGCGTAATCGGCGTCGATATCCGCGGCGGCGAGCTTTATTTAATATTTCGGATACATATCTGTTCGTCACGATTACGAAAACCAGCAACTCATATCGGATATTGAACGGGAGCGGGGCCAGAATGCGTTTGACTCGATTTCGTTTGTTTGGAGATGAATTCCCTGGAGCGAGGGAGCCGGCGCTGAGTTATACGTTTATCGATTTGCTTCTGGATTAATGATTTAACTTTTTATTGGATTGGCTTTTTTGCCCGGCTGTTTACGAAGGCGAAATAAATAAATAATACGTTAAGGTTCTTGCGATTTTTGAAATATCGAAAAGATAAGAAAACGTGCGACGTATAAAATGTAGACAGAAAACGTATCACACAGAAACCGATAATATTTTTTCATACTTTCTTCTTTGCGCTCATTTTATCAACGCACAATTTCCGGCTATAAATCACGCGTTATCGTGAAGCGATAATTGGACAGAGACGGAGAATAAAGACGAGCAGCTATAAATAGATTGCTAGACATTGAGCCACACGTACCGGGCAAAGGAAGCACCCCCGTATGCACGATAGCGTCGCTCTGCAGCGCGTTACTGTCCACACAGCCGATCGGCATGGTAGAAGGGGGGTCAGTGGAGTTCCTGCTCTCCCCTCCTCCCAGCCACATTAGCCAAATGGCAAACATGCGCTTCGCTATCCAGCCACATAGGTCGAGGCACGCGCGGCCGCGCATACCCCGGGAGAACCTCAGTCCTCGCTTCGTAGCCCTCCTTCCCCGGCGCTGACAAAAGCTGCTGTTGCAAGCTTTAATAAGCGACGCCGAGAGAGGGTGTTTATATTTTTACGGTTTTTGTTTTAAGTGGCGAGGAGGTTTGGGAAAATGGAGGGTAACGAGGTTACGTGAGGAATTAGAATGTTAATAAGACAATTGCGGGTTTTGTTTTCCGGTGCTTTTTGAAGGAGGTTTGCGAGTATAAACAGTTTCGAATGAATGAATTAGGTTGTAATAAAAAATAATGAGCAATTAATTAGTAAAGCTAATGTAAAGCATAGCGAGGTCTGTTGATTATTTATTTAAAAAATTCATTTAGTTACTTTGAGTCATTTATTTCTTCCTAATATAATTTTTAATAAAAAATTATTACATTTCAACTAGTATCACAACGTTTTTAAAAAAAAATTATTTACCATTATTTATTTTTAGTAATACCTTTCATTATAGTATGCAGCGAACTCATAAAAAGTTACACATGCAATTACTTATCATAATTCGACAACAATACGTTGGTAAAATGTCCGATTAAAATTTTCAAGTGCTCGTGGCTTGCTAAACCCGACCTTTATCCACTTCAAGCGTACACTTTGCCCCCCCAAAGCGGACACACGTGCTGGTCTAAACTTTTCCGCAGGGTATAGGGCAGCGGCAGCGGCAGCAGTAGCAGCACTTCCACGCCCTCTTTTACCAAAACCCTAAATTACTGCAACGTCCTCTACGATTCCGCTCTCGCTTTCTCACAAAGCACCGTATTCGTCCGCATACATACGTACACATGCCTACACACATACAGACACACACACGTAAGATCCTCCTACTCGAGTTTCTTATCTCGCACGCCGGCCCGGGCGCGTCTAAAGCGCGCTTAATGTTTACCGAAAGATGAGAGTGGGAGAGAGGGCGAGAGAGAGAGAGAGAGAGAGAGAACTGAAAAGGTAAAAGCTCTTGTTAGCAGTGCCCGGCGTACGAAGGGATAAAATCCCGAGGAAAAAAGGAGAGAGAAAGAGACTCGCTCTCCGGCGTCCGGACAGCGATAAAATAAAGATAAAGAGACGTAACGGAGCGAGAGAGAAATCATGTAACATCAGCTTTTCTGCTAAGAGGATGTGTGTGCAGGAGCTGGAAAAAGACCACTCTGGGCTCTCTCTTTCTCTCTCTCTCTCTCTCTCTTCCTCCCTCTCTTTCTTTCTGGCAACTTAAGAAGGCCTCCTCCGCTGTTTTCGGAAATTGAACGACAAGTCTCAGCGTGCGAAAAAACCACTCCCCTGTGACTTGAGCGAGACAGAGCGATATCCACAGACACGAGGGAAGAGCCAGCTGTGCCGCTAAGATTCTTATGTACACGCCGGCTCGATGAGAGAAAGAAACGTAATCCGAAAACTTGCGAGAACTGCGCGTTGTCTTTTTCGGGCGGAGGCGTTTTGGGGTGGCTTGTGGGTCAAAGCAGGAAAAACAGGGATGAGAGATGTATATAAGGGAGGGAGACGACGACGGCTTTGTCATTAGCGCCGGCCGTGCGAGTAATGCGCCGCGCTGGCTTTATCTAAAGGGAAATTTCTTTCCCTTATGGGCTCGTGCGAGAAGCCGAGAGGCTGACTTTTTTTTTATCGGACGCAGTTTTATCTTGCGGAGAATTTTTTCTCGTATATCATGCAATATAGCCTGCGGGATAGTTTTGGATAGTGCGTTTAAGATCTGGCTTTATGAAGGGCATATAGATTATTCAATGATATATAAAGTTATTGTATCTGATAGAGAAGAGTATTTTAGTAAAAAAGAAAACTGAAATATTTATGCTAGTTTACTGTGACACTTTAGTCGTAAAAAGTTCAATCGTAAAATGTCTTCGAAATTTAGTACTTTAATAATTTTTTTAAATTATAAACTAACACTAGCTAGGTAGTATTTGATTTCTCAGTATAATCAATTTAATAAATACTTGCTTGGAAACGACTCACGCGATTTAGAACTCGTGAATGTTGTTCATTCATAAAAAATTACCTGAAACAGAAAAAAATTCACAATTAATTTTATACTTACAAATAGTATCAACTTGCATAATTTTTCAATAATTTTTAATTTTTCAAACACCAAACTCATCAAATCAAATTTCAAAATAAAAGTATCAGCATACTACTTTCTCTAAACTCGAAAACCTCGCTTCTCTTTCTTTTCTATCCATCTAAGAATAGAAATTCAGGCCCTCCGCCTCATAAAACTCAATTCCACCTCACGCCGTCCTCTCGCATAAACTCCGTCATAGTCTTGAAAATAAAAGGCCCATGCAGTTCGTTATCGGCTATCATCGAGCGGGAATATATAAGTCGAGCGAAGAGGCTCTAGCTCGCGTCAGTGTCAAGGCGGTCGCGAGCTGCGGTAAGGTCCTCTTCCACTTCGTAGAGAGGCTTTGCTGAAATTGGCAATTAACCGGGCCGTTTTGTCCTGAAAGGCTACTCGACCGTGTCTCGAGAAAAATCTGTCAGACTTTCGAGCGCGAGACAATGGAAAGAGAAAAAGAGAGAGAGAGAGAGAGAGGCTAGAAACGGCGAGGTTCGCGTGCTCTTTGAGACGGGATTGACAATAATCCGATAGGCCTAGATGTCTGGCCGCGGCACTTAGCGCGATTAAATCCGACGCGCGCGCGCGCTCGCTGCCTTTGCCTCCCGTCTCGTTCCACTTTTATCTCGTCGTCCTTCTCCCCGTCGTCTTGCCTCCTTTTTTTTACGCTCGCTCACCCCGACGAGATTTCAGCCACACCTTACTTCCGTCCCATTATCGCGGCGCGCGAGAAGAGCGCGCGGCCTGATTTTTTTTTGTCGGTGAATCGATTTTCCATACTGCAAGTTCACCTTTTTTAACAGGGTTACGCTATCTCGGGCACGCGGAACGCGAGAGCTTCTTATTTGTAAGTACGCGGAGATAGAGCGATTTACGAGCGTGCGTAGGGTGCGCGAGTTGACTTGAGCTTTTTTAAATGAGCGATTTATGACTTTTCATGGCCTGTTTGTGGAAAAGATTGTGACTGGTATAGGCCTGAACGATGTCATGCGTTATCGTGTTTTTTTATTATTTTTATTAATTCTTGCATTTAATTTATAATGGGCAAATTAATTATTTGTGTAAACGTGAAAAATAAAAATTGGAAGGTAATTAATAATATGCTAGTGTATATTAACTTACAAATTGTATTTATAGAAATAAGTAGAAACAGTCAGTACTCGGTCAGACGTCTCATATACATTTTATAACTATTTCCTTTTTTTACATTAAAATTAAAAGATAATTTAATAAACAAATCTCAAAAGTTTACACAAATTGACTTTAGTACTTTAACAGTGAAAGTTTACAATCTTCAAAGTCGTAAAAAGCCAAGACTTACAATGTCGAATCGATTCATCCCAAAAGACAACACAGCCCGTCCTCACAAAACAATCCCGAGCGCATCGCAACTTGTTGCAATCCCTGAAAATCGCCGAGTAACAACAACTTTCTCAATATAAACCCAACAAAAACAACGCAGCTGCTCTCTTCCTCTATCTTTGTCTGCCTTTCTCTCTCTATCTTCTTCTCTCTTCAGTGGCAAGCGCTGCGCCGCGTCGTCTCGCGAAATTGAGAGAGAGAGAGAAAGAGAGAGAGAGAGAGAGAGAGAGAGAGAGACGCGGGGGAAGCGATCGCCTCAAGCAAGAAATTCAAGCGCGACGAAAAGGGCGCTCTCGTGCTATTGCCACGAATTACACATCGGAGTTCGTAATAAATTCGGGAGAGGCATGCCCGAGGGCAAAGAGAGAGAGAGAGAGAAAGAGAGAGAGAGAGAGAGTCTCGCACTCACGCTCTGAATTAATTACGGCCTCGACGTGCTACAGATGGCGGGGATTACGTCGCGAGAAGCGGCTGGGAGTATACGCGCAAACTCTCGAATACGGCTTCCGGACAAACGATCGGCTTTACCTTTGACGTTGGCATCCGTCACAGTCGCGCTTCCGCCTGTGACTTTCGCCCGGCGCGCGCTGCATTCGTCCGCGTCACGCAATCTCTCTGAGAGCACTTACTCTCCGGGCCGAGCTCGCTTCCCACTGAGTGCCGCGCGATTTTCTCCATTCCTGGAAAGCCTTTTTTTCTACCCCCTTCTCTGCCTCTCTCTTTCTTTTGAGCCTGAGTGGCTTTAAATATTTTCATTTTGTCCGCGGGCTGGACTTTGATCTTGCCGTTCTCGGAATGAATGCTAGCGCGCGACTCGCCTTATTTTCTAGGCGAATGCCTGTTTTATGTGGAGCAGGGGGAGGGGCGTGAGGTTTAATCGGTTATAAGAGGATTTCTTTTTCGAGCTCATATAAACAGCAGAAAATTTAATTTATTAAAGTATATGATGAGGGTACAAATAATTCTTATTTTGAGGCTGATAATTGTCATTTTATAATTGCAAATTAATATGATTTAGTAAATAAATGAGAGTAAAATAAATCGTCTTTTCAAAGCTATTAATAAACGCGCTTTTTTAGATTTAAGCAAACGTTAAGGATAAGCCATCTTGCTATAGATAAGGAAAAGATCAGAGCTTTCTTGTTAAAACTATGAATTAACATGTATACGTTTTGTTAAGTATTACCTAAGATCGAATAGGGGACTTTCAATTGTTTTGAAATGTTGATTAATGATAATGTGACAACAATAAAGACACTTTAAAGAAACAACTTACTTTATTAAAAATCGACTCTAGTTCACATTATCTAATTAAACGCAAATGATAAATTGCACTATTAAATGCACTATTTTAATTATAACTGCAAAATCACCAATAAATTAAAAAAACATTACTGAAACTCAATTAAACACGAAATGAAGTTGAACCAATAAACAGTCCCAGTATGAACTTATCGAGCGAAACCGCGAGCGCGAATTTCCCAGCTTGTAACCCGATAATTAATAACTTCATTACAAGCTCGCTCAAAAATAATATTGAATCCCGCTAATAAATTGTCCAAAAATCGATCATAAAAATCTCGTATAAATTTACACGCGCATTAACCCGATAATTCCCTTTCGCGCGGCCAACGTTTGCAGAAACTCGCGACTAAAAACACACGGCCGCCATTACCTCTTCCATCGAAGCGAATTAAACGACGTCTCGATCGAATCACGCGAACGCACAGCGCGCGCGCGCGCTTTTCGAGTGTAATGAATAGGAAATTCCAAAACGCGCTGCCGGCAGACGCACAACGTCGAGGGTTCGCCGAGTTTACTACCGGCGCACTGTCTCGTTCACTTTCTCCCCGCTCTTACGGAGGGTTATCGTCATTTCCGAATCGATTTCGGTAATTGAATAATCAATCCGACCGAGGAGCAGAAAGCCGCCCTTCGACGTAATTTCTGCCGATCGAGATTCAATTAAAAATTAATGACCGGCCGCTACCCCCAGCGCGTGCGCGCGAGCGGCTCCCTTTCGTCGACTGCTCGCTCGGCGGATACAGGACTGGAAAATCCTAGGCGCGCAGTTTTGACGGGAAATGAAGACGAACGAGCGACGGTTACCAGCCCATTAGACTTTTCAAGATGAGAAGAGCGCGCGCGCGCGCTACTTAAACTCTTCGCTCTCTCGAGCAGGCTCTACGAGCCAATTTCTCGCGGGGCATTAAAAATTTAACGTGCACGCTGGCTAGCTGGAGGAGGCGGGGGTGGACGCAAGCTCGCGTGAATGGCAGAAGCTGCTTTGCGGGCTGTGTATGCGGCGCGCGTACGCCCGGAGTTTAGATGGTGAGAAACGACCTTTTTTCGGCTTTAAATTCATGAGTGGACTTTCGTTATGAGCTTCTTTGATGCTTTTCATTATGAGGGCGAGCGCGGTAGGTTTTAATGATATAAATAAGTTTTGCTCTGCTTGTAATTTAGGTGTGAAAGGTTCGATTGACTGTTTGAAGCGATGGCTAAATTATTTTTTATTAATAATAAAATATTTTGTGATGATTTTCAAGTATAATATTTAGCATTTTTATCAGCGTTTAATTAAGAAACACTTTTGTAAGCCAACTTAAGCCGATTATAAATAAGTTTCAATTCTCTTTAAAATTTATTTGTAGATCGTACACTAAGTATTATAAATAATCTTCTGTGAAATCACGCATTTTTTAATTAAAAATTTCTTTTAAAAATGAAAATTCATAAATTCTTTTCAAAAGAAAAAGGCAGATCACAGCTATCACCGCTTACATTAAATATGCAAATTATTAAATTGGTTAATTAAAAAGATCTAATTACGTAATAATTTCCACCCGCATTTCCCTAACACAAAAATTTATAAATCAGAACCATTCTTTTCACGTGGCTGCAAATTAATAACGCGAAAAAATCGCCTTTTTCGGTTAACCCGTCGGCAATCCACGCATTTGCCTCACACACGAAAATAAAAGAATAGCGAGAGCGAGAGCTGTTAATTTGATGAAGTACGAGGGTGGCGCGCTACTGATAAAAACTGTTGCGCCTCTCGGATTTTGATGAATTACGAATGATAACGAGGTTACTCGTTATAAAAAGCGCGCTCGTTCAAAGGGAGCGAGTGAATCGGGCGCGCGCGCGTTACTTTGTGTTCGGAGGTTTGTGGCCTGGAAAAAAAATTGTAAATAACAATGCGTCCCTGCGTGTCAATTAGTCGTCGTCGTGCAGCAAAGAAATCGATGTGCATCGAGGGGTGCGCGTCGCTGGTGAAAAAAATTCCGGGCTCGCTTCCATTTGTACCTAATCCGCTTGAAAAATACGTAAATGCAAAATGGCTTTTGCAACGATACGCTTCTCTCTCTTTCTCTCCCGCTTCCTTCCTCTCTTTCATGAACTCACGGTCCCAGCGTTAATTTTGTTTCACGGGCGGTGTTATTTTAGTTTCGTTGACTCTTTCGGCAGCGAGCTCTTATTCCACGGCACTCAGCTGCGAATAAATAAATCGAGCTCGCTGCGCAATTTGTTTACGTGTAAATATATCAAAAATGCTAAGTGCCGCGCCCTGTGAAGGATTTTACCGCTGTCCAGTGCGTTTTGTCGTAGTACGAAGTTAAGAATTTAATTTGCAATGTAAATTGCAGCGGAAAAAACATCACAATTGCATCAGTTTTTTCGAACATGGAAGATATTTTCGTTTTTAAATGTTAATTGCATTTTCATTAATTTGATGCATAAAATGAGAGAGACAGGGACAACATTTTGATGAAGTTGTAAATAAAAATGCATAAGAGACTTGGGACACGTACAAATGCTAATGCGAATTCTGTAATTTAAAACGTAACATAATTTTAAAGGACATTGAAAATAATTTTGTTTTATTGTAAATATACTACGTTCTAGGTTAAATGAATATTTATTATTCGAACATTATTTATAAAAGAAATCACTAAATACATAAAAAAGCGATAAAAAGGAGAATTAAATTGTATTAATAACGATGTTATAATTTGATTAGTTTTGTTGAAGATTATTTTTATTCAACTAAAAAATACCATGTTTAATTTAAAACTTTACATTTACTCCTAAAAATTAAATTTCAATTACTAAAAAATTATAGAAGAGATATTCATTTAAATTCATTGCAATCAACATAAAATTGATAAAGAAAATCAACATCTACCTGCTACTATCTTTTACAGTCTTAAACCCTTTTAACAAAATTTAAGCACGACGCCGAGCCCAAGAATTTTTCATAAAAAAATACCTATTTTTCCATTCTCCGCCACTTAGCCACATCTAAAACAAGCGGATTAAACCCTCCCAGTCTTTGCTGCTCGAGCCCAGGCCGATTAAAGTCCGCTTCATTTAACGCGACGAGACTCAGCAGCGCAGCCGGCCACGTATACGCGCCCAGGTACGCGCAAAAATAAAGGCGCGCAAAATTACCTCTCCTCCTGACCGCTGAAAGCAGCCGAACCACCGCTGGCTCCCTCCACCTCCTTCCCTTCCGCTCTCTTTTTTACGTTCCACCGACTGGCGCGTCGATCCGGCGCGCGGTGTGCGCGGTAATGGGATTTTCAAGATTTCCGCATTCGTGCGGTCAAGCCCTGCGGTTCTCCCTCGCTCTCTGAAAATGCTTTCGGAAAAATATACGAACCGAAGATAATGCATTTATGTTTTACTATATGCTGAGAATTAAACCCTTAACTCCTAGTTGGTGAAGGGGGGGCGTAACGATGCGACCACCCTTCGAGTGCGCGTTACGATGTGTGTATACGCTGCACGTAACATGTGCTTCTAATCTCCCCCGGTACATCACGGCGGTAATGGGGCGTCGCCGCCGAGCCGAAAACCGAAGCATCCGCTGCCGAGCGCTAAATCTTCACTAAAATCTTCCGGGCGCTTTTGGTTATAGGATATTCGAACGATGTATAGGTGTATGCATGATTTTATAAAGGCTGCGCCGGGCACGTCGATGTTTGTTTATTGCCGCGATGTGTATTAAATTTATTTGCTTTCCCGTTTATATAGTTAATCTTTCTTTCTCTCGGTTTGTGGGCGAGTGTGGCTGGGCGTAGGAGAGAACGAATGGTTTTCACGGGAAAGAAAGATACGGTGCGGTGTGGCGGTCGGGGAATTTAGTCGCTTGATCAATATCGATGTAGCTGTGAAAAATTGCAGCTTTATGATGTAATTAATTATATGGGAGTTAAGGCTTTTCTAATGGGGATTGAACGAAAAAATTTAAGACTTAAATATTTATTGTTCGTAAATAAAGAATTTTTTTATGTTATATTAATTGCTACTTGAAAAGAAAATTAAATTTTGGTTTTGCTAGTTTAATGAAATGGTTTAATATTTTGTTGGGATTGATTCAAAATTAAATTTTTAATTAATAAAATTTAGAATTTCTAAGTGATTAATGTACATACAATGTATTTCCGAGATTAATTTTAATTTATATAGTAATTGTAATACAATGATAATATCTGAAATACCAAAATAACATGAAGCTAGTTAGTTAAAATTTTAATTGTTGTAGCTCGACAGTTACATTAAATGCAATATCAACAATGATCATTTTCCATCTGTTTATTTATAGTAAAGTATGCAATAATATCAAATAATTTACTGTTTAATATTAATTAGAAAGAATTATAAGCAAATATTATTCAATGCGATAATTGCGTTAACCAGTGAAATAAATCCTTTTATTGAGTGGTGATGATCAATTTTCATTTTTTTTTATTTTATAAAACAAATTTGAACAAATTATCTAAAAGTATTAAATATCAATTTAGGACTGTCTGTATACTTAAATAATAAAATTTCATTATAATTATATTAAAATATGTGCGTAATTTTAAAGCAATAAAAATTTACGTAAAAGGAATAAATGTCTGTTACTGAATAAATGAAAGTTCTTTATTCATCAAATCAGAAACAATTGTATTTTATGTAGTAATTCTAGAAATACCCAAAACAGAATTCAAAGAATACAATTTATCTGAACAATCGTCGGCTATTTTAATTTTCGCCGAGTCATCACTAATGTTTCATTTCAGCCTTTTCAGAATGCTCAGCGGACGGGCAGAGAACTTTGCATGAAATTGGGACGTTTGAAAATTCAAATGGCTGATTTCTCGAATTCAGTTCCAGCTATTGAAATTTCTCGGAATCAAGACAATAAATAAATTGTTATCCATCAGCTAAAATTCAAACGCTAAATACTACGATAGACGTCAATTTTTATCACTCACCATCAAGTAAGCAAACATTTTTCAATAACCCCCCACAGTTTAACTGATAAATTCCGGCAGTAATCGAAGCGGAAGCAGATCCGACCACACGAATGTCATTCTTTTGACTCTGCGGTCAATCGACGCGCACGAGTCTATCGCTTGTGTAATTTAAGTGCACCTCTGGCCCGCGCGGTTTCAATGGAATACCGTCGCGGATTAACGTGACGGCCCCGCCGTCGGAAACTGGGTCGGCTGCTTTTCTGTCCTGTCTCTCTCTCGACTCGCGCTGGGATAACAAAGGCAGGGCCCTTCCGAGTAACGAGCGAATATCGAGATCGAAGTTGCAACTGCGGCGTCTCGGACGGGGCAATTCCGAGTCGCATCTTGAGAGACTTTTTGACGACGAGTTGTCTCTCTCTCTCGTTCTCTCTGTACGTAGAAGCGTCTGGTCAATGAGTCCTCTGGCTCGTCGTCTGCCTGGTTGTCGATTGTTATCTGCGAATTTCGCGGTGAACTCGTGGGGGTGGAGAATCGACGCTTTGATTCGCGAGGTTGATGGGAGCTGGAGACGCGCACGTCGATGCTGTGAAATAACTGGTTTTGAAGGTAGAAGGTTTGTTTTTTTGATTTGTTGGGAGTTACTTTATGCAAAAGAATAGTTATCGTTACGAATCTGAGATTTTGTGAATGCCGTAAAAATAATGCTTATAATTTTCATTAAATCTTTTGTAAAATGTAATACAAAAGTTAAAATAGCCTCTAGGTTTAAAGCTATTCTACGAATAAGACTTTAACTTCGATACTAACAATCAAGCAATCCCAATATTAATTTACTTTCCTAACAAGCGGCGAATTCAACTGCTCGAATCATTCTCTTAATTGAATATATATAAAATATGGCGCGTCCTTCGGGGGACTCGTCGCGAAATGTAGTGTAGCAGAGCGTAAGTTAGCCACTCGTCTCAAACGAAGGCAAGCTCGCTCAGTAGCGTCACCCTCGTAGTTTGCTAGGTCGCGGGAGCGCACTGAGCAGTTTTCCCTAACGAGAAAAGCGCGCACCTTGTCATTTGTATGCAATCACCTGACCCACTGACATTTCCCTCCTGCCTCGGCGCTGAACGAAGGACCTACTCTGACTTTAGTGCGCTGATGTGTGTATATAGCGATGGGGCGACGAGGAGAGAGGGAAGAGTGTGTGTATAGTGAAGGAAGGAAAAGGAGAGATGGAGAAGAGTGTGTCTGTTGTGTAAAGAAGCGAGGAGGGATAAGGGAGTACTTTTTGAAGTTTATATATCTTTTTTTAATAATATGATTTTGTTAATATTTTTGAATAATTTTTTATAGGCCAATTATTTTGCGCGGTGATATTAAAGGATAATGTTATTGAATCTTTCGAGATAACTAGAGATGGGTGGCGGAATTTCAATAGCTGGAAAGGCATAGGTTGCATACATCAAAAATCTATTACAGTTCGCCCCGAAAATTTGGAAAATTTTCATATTTACATTCAAACGTATCTAAATTTAAGAATCCGCAATTTTAAAAAAAAATTTCATTTTCTTCAAAATTGTGTAAAAATATTTATGATTTGTTTATTTAATTAAAAACTACAAATAAGTAATTGAAATTAATTATGAATATTTCTGGTAATGTTTACATTGCTTTAAAAGGGATAATTTTCTAAATTTGCTTTAATCATTCGTAGATTTTTTGTTAAATTAATGAATCATAAATATTTTTTATCATTTTGAAATAGATTAAATTTCTTTTAATAAACTTTTTTAGTGTTTTTTTTTATTTTTTGTGAATTAAAGCTTTTTAAATATACATTTATTTAAATAAAAATATGACAATTTTCAAAAATTAAAACATTAAAAACATCTATAGCCATTAAATATGTAAATACAACAGCAAGAATAATCTTATTTCACCACATACATTAACTCCTCTGCTATCTATTTACCAGCTTAATTACCTCAACGAATTACTCCTAAGTTCTCCAATCGACCGCTAAAATAAACTTTTAATTTTCCGTAATACGCACAAATTTCACTGTCCAGCCCCCCCGTTAACACAGCCAGCACTTAGTAGAAGCTCGAGTTCGGAAAGTGCAACCGAGCGAGCGGTCGGGCCAGAGCTAGCCACGCAGGAGCAATAGCCCAGATATATCGAACGAGTTAGCGATACGCTAACGATTCCTCGTAGCCGCGCCGGCTGGCGCGCGGATAACCAGCCCCGGCGTGGAAATTGTGCCAGATAACGGCGCGCGGCTGCAGCAGTAGCAGCAGCCGCCGCTTGCGTAGGATAAGTCTCGCGGCTATTTGACTCGAGCGTTATGGGGTGCGATGTTATTTTACGACGCCGCGCGGCCGCGCGCGCACCGCCAGCCGTGCGCGTATCTCTTCCTATTTGCGTTTAGCGAAGCCGCGGGGCTCGAAATAGTTTATTCGTGTGCGTATAGGAGGAGAGGCGGGGGCTGGCTTGGTCATAGCCGGGGATCGATCAGCGCGCACTTTTAGCGTGCAGCAGCTGGCTGCAACGTGTTTTTCGCGAGCGCGGGTTGCAGGGTTTGATGCAAAGCTGCTTTGTGAATTAGCGCTAACGATCGGGGGAGGGCTGGAGTAAATATTGAATTATGCGCGTGCGTGCGAGAACGGTCAATCGAGGTAATTGCAAATATTATTTTCGGCCGCTGCCGGCGGCGCTACGCGCGTTTTATTCGTTGAATATTTTGTTGATTATACTTGTTGGGAGCGTTGTAAATTGACGATTTGTGCGCGATTTTAATCCAAGGGGCGTGAGTTTTAGGGAGGCAGGTAAATGAGAAACGTTGATTCATTCATGCTTGGGACTATTTGTTTCGTTTCAATCAGAATTTTCTGTAGCAATTTGTTGCGGCGTTATTTCTTGGAAAATATTGTGCGTTCTAACATAATGGGATAATACTGGTTGTTGAAGAATATTTAATTATACAGAAGCAGCTAATAATATTACTTAGCAGGTGGTAAGTGTCACAAGTGGCACTAATAAAATCGATTGCCACACATTAGGTGTTACACACATTATTTTAAGAAGGTTACATAACTTAATTTGCTGAAAATCAATGAGGCAAGCCAATGCCCTTACTTTAACTATTTCACGCGATTAAAATTTGAAATGCAGCCAATAACCCGATGCAAAAACCGTTAATACAAAACCGGCAAACATCTGAATTTAACAGCATAAACAATCTAATCCCTTTATTTAAAAAATAAAAAAAAATAATACATCATCATGTCACTTTCGGCATTTCCCTGAAATTCCTCTGTCCATTCCGCTAAAACTCCTTAAAGCTCAACTTAATCACTCGCTTCATCCCTAGCCTACACCCACTCACTTCTCGTGCACGAATTCCCCGTCGAAAAGGTGACATCGGAATGCGAAGATAGGACGGGCTGCGCGAACGCTTGACGAATGGAGGCGGCGCGCCGACGTAATTGCACCCCCTCAACCCCCCCATTCCCACCCTGCTTTTATCAGGCATCTCGTTCTCGAACTTTATAGATCTGGCTCCGACTAGGGCTCGATACTGTATACCTGCGTAATCAAGCGCGTGCACACTCGTAGTCCAGGAATGCGAGATCGTGCCGGGATAAAGCGGCGAGCCGGCGTTCAATTTATACGCGCGTTTTACAGGCGATCGCGACATTAACTCGCGGAGCGCGGCGTGCAATTTGCGCAGGCCGCGTGCGTGTTTAGCGAGTGAAAAAAAGGCACGCGCTAATTTCAATGTCGTGCGTGGCGCGTTTCCAGGTAGGTATAGCGCCGGGAACTGCTTTTTAGATTCGTTTTCCTCGGCGCTGCTGAGTAATCTGGAAAATAACAGCTGGCTTGAGCTGGCTTTATTGCGAATTATCGAATTTCGAGAAAGTGGCTGGGTTGAGACTAGGGACTGTGTGTGCGTGGAGCCGAACGAACCTGGAGAGGTGTGTACGGCGCGATGCTTGAAGTCCTTGTGCATTATGCGTTGGGTAATTAGTGTATGCTGGTTACAGCAAAATGAGGCAATTAGTTCAACATGAATAATGTTGATTGAATGTAAGCGTGCAACAAGCTGGATTACCTTTACGCCGCGACTTGTAATCAAATAATTTTGATGAAATATTTCGGTAATTATAAACTTGCGATTAATTAGTAGGTCAAAATTAGGTGTTTTAAAATTAATTATTATGTTTTGTTTTTAATGTACTATTTGATCTGACCCTATTCAAATTAATTCATATTGAAATATTTTTTTATACCATTAATATTTCAGTAATTTTGTTTCAAGGCTTGTTTTATTACACCTGATGCCATTAACTTCTATTCGTAAACTCCAAGTCCACCTAGAGCAAACACCCGTACTTATCGCACACGTCACGAGCTCAAAATACCCACTCTTAGCGTAACAAACCAGTGAAAATCGCCAGGCGTAACTGCCTTAAAAGAAAGGACAAAACGGCGCGCCACTTCGGAATAATCAGATAGCGTAATTCGTGCGCGGCTAGCAAGCCCACCATGCTGGCTCGTAGTTTCCGAACTAAGAGTCCATATTTGATCGGCGCGGCGGGGGTGGGCGGAGACGCGGCCCCTTATTTTGCTTATCGTCCGTACACGCCGGCTATATACAAACGTGTGTGTCCCGGGCACAAGTTAAAGTTCATGAATACATATTGATCGTTAGAAAATGACAACTACAAGACCGGAATAATAATACCGAGACGGCAGCCGCTTACATGCGTATACGTATATATATATGTATGTATAGAAGGACGCGAGCTCGCGCACCAGTGCCAGAAAGGACTGTTCTCCCTAAAGTTTGGCTAAGCATAAAGTCAAACGAAAACTCTCGCTGCCGCGTGCATTATAATCCCCTCCGCGTATGTCCTGCGCTAGCTTCCGGGAACTTCGCTTTGGTAATTTGCAGGCTCATCCACGCGGATGTAGCTACGTATGCGAAAGAGAGAGAGAGCATTAGAATGGATAGAAGTTAATTGTGTGCGTCGGTTATATAATCAAGCGCGAGGGACGATCTTGAATTATACGTCGGCGAATAAAATAGATAGAGAGAAGGAGAGAAGGGGGGGGGGTTAGGATTGCGGTTCTCGGAGGAAATTTTTAATGGGTCGGAGAAGGAGAAGAAGAAGAGAGCCGGAACGTCTGCTAAGTTTTATCCCGCGGCGAACTTTTTTGTTTTATCGCGTCGGCCACGCGGCTCATACGAGAAAGTACGCTCGCTCGATGACTTTGTGAAGTTGCATAATGTCCGAGTCTCTCGGCCGGATATTCTTCTGTGATAAACTAAAAATAAGTGGATGAGGCTAAGGCAATTTTCTCCGAGGCTCTTGAGAGGAAAAGCTGAGGCGACGCTTTTCTTCTCGGCGGAGAGGAGAGGACGAGGCTTCGAACTTTCTTATAACACTGCCTCGATCGTTTCATCGGGAGCGAGAGAGAACGAGCGAGAGAAAAAGGGAGGGATGACTGAGGAGTCCACGTGAACAAGCGAATTATTCGTCAATTAAGCGAAATATCGATTTTCGAAGAGAGTCTGCTCGTTCGACGCGCGTCCTGCGCTTTAGTGTATTGTTCTATTTGATGTTTCATTATTTGAATACTGCTTGGCGATGGTTTCATTTAAATTGCTTTTAATTAATCTTTCTTGAAATTACTTTTTTTTTAATGAAAAAAGGATCGTGATTAAAATATCGAAGAAAGTTCCGGTATCGACTGATTAATGAGAAAATAATTAGGCGTCAAAACTTCACTGTCCCTTTATACTCTTGAAATATGACGCTGACATAATTAATCATTCTCACGAAATCGAAAAAGCCCACCTCAAAACCCAGAAAAAAAGCCCACTCCCCCTTTTTTCTTATTCCCCGCCAAAATTCCTCGCATTTACCCCCGGCAGAAGTAGATTAATCAATCAATTTACCAACATCCAAGTGAATTTTCATAATTAGAATAGATTAAATTTTGAGAGAGACCGAGGGCCCAGGGTTAGGCCACGAGAGAGCAGCAGCGGACGAGCCAACTTACCTAGCCTTTCTCGCTCGCCCCGCTTGGTAATTGCTCGGCTAGACTATAAGCTAACGTAGTCGTCGTCGTCGTCGACGCAGTGACGGCGAGGGAGAGAGAGGTCGATTCACTTCATTAGGGCGGATTCATGACAATTAGGAGAGAATCTCCCCTTGGGTGTACGCGAAGACTTCCGACGTCGTCGGCTTCCTCGGCCCCGCGGCTATTACGCGCGCAAAATGACATAGTCGGTGATGGGAGGGGGGGGGCTGGGATGTATAACGATGTATAAGCTTTTCGCGTTGTGTGTATATCGGAGGTGGGCCGGAGGAGGCGCATTTTGTTTGGCCTGACAGGTTATACGCAGGGAGAGCGGCCGCTCTCGCGCGGAGCCCGTAAAGTTTATAACCGCTGAGATAGCGGCAAAGTATATAATATCGATCGGGCCGGCTCGAGCGGCTGCGGAGGAGGAGCGCGAGAGACGCAAATGGGCGCTGGAGTGTCTTCATTATGGGACGTTCATTGTAGTCTTAAAAGGGGGCTTTAATCTTTCACGACATAATTGAGAGTGGGAATAAAATGCCGAGAGCGAAGGAGTCCAGGCGCTTACGGTTCATTCATTAGTATGCTTAAAAAATTTAGGAGGCCGTTTTGTATCCTGGTAATTGTTATTTTAATATTGGCCGCGGTGAGATGCTTTTAAAATTTTCTTGATTTATTAGAATGATTATTAGTTTAAGATTGCATAATATTGATTTTAATAGAAATATTAATCTATATTAAACCATTTGTAAAGATAATGGCCTCAGTCCTTGTTATTCCTGCAATACATATTTTACTAGTCTGACCATCGACAGAGTTTGACCACTTGTTTGAAATGATAATAATTAATTAAGCAAAACTAAATCCATGCTTAAACTTACTATCAAACTGTAACTTCCAGATACCAGTCATTATAAATAAAAAAACAACACGATTCCAAAACAATAAACTCTACAAATAATCCTTTTATCCATAACCAATCCATAAAATAAATCAAAAAAACAATAAAAAAACCGCAAATCCCCTAAAAAAAATCCACAGCGTCATCGAATTACCCGTACACATATACCTGCAGTACTTTATCAGTTTCGCAGCAGCGCGTCGCAGCGCAGGAGAGGGCATTAAACGTCAAACGACCATCAGCGAAATTTGCGGTCGGCCGGCGCCGCGACATCGAACGAGACACCCACGCACAAAACCAGGCATACTCGATTCCGCGGTACAAATCGAGAGAAGGGGCGAACGCCAGAGACAGAGGAGACAGTGCGCAGTTCAGCGCTCGACGAGCAATACCTAATCGATCATGCATAATCTCACGGCAAAGGATACCGGCGACTCGCCGAGAGAGACACACTGGCCACTTTGTCGCGGGCTGGGAATACGGCGCCATCCGCCAAGTGCGACTCAGCGTCACTTCCGAGCCGAATTAATCGAGCCTAAGGCGCGCGCCGCGTGTAATTACGATTCTAGAGCCGGTGAGCTCGATTAATTATCGCTCCGCTGCGCGTCATTTACATTTTGCATGCGCGCTCCTGGACTTTGGGCGGATTTTGCATCGCGACGGCGCGCGTATTTGCGCGCGGTAAATATCGGGCGTGAAAAAAAAATCATGTTATCGCCGGGCGCCCGGTGCGAATAATTTACAGGTTATTTAACAAAGGAGTTAATGGCAACAATGGTCGGGTAAGTTGGTTTTTTTTATTTAACACGCGTACGTGAGAATGAGAAAGATAAAAAATATTGGAATATTTGTGGATGCATTGCTTGTTACGTGTATCTAATTTGTTATACTACAACGAAGCTTTTGCTTCAATTACGGCCGCTTATTAATGTCAAAGCGCTTGTTTGTTCGTGATTATTGTCAGAATATTCTCGCGATTTACGGGAGCAAGCGTTGGGCTTGAAACTAAAATATTGATTTATCGGAACGGCTCTGGATTTACAGCAATAATTCGTACAATCTATTATGTAGATAACGCTTACTTTGATAATGTAAATTCAAAAAACTAAATTGCCCAAAAATAAATCTGGATTTTTGACATATTGTGAACCGCGCCCAATAACCGCAACCACGGATTGGAAAGTTATAAATACGAAAAACAATACTCATCTAATCACTAGCACACAATTCCACTCATTAGCACTCCCCCGTCGTATTACTTTCTATCAGTGCTCTCGTCGCGATCAATCATTGCCCGAGGTATTCATTAACTATCCCGCAGCGCAGCTTTAATCCTTCTCTGTCGCTCGCTCTCACAATTGCACTCTCAGCGAGCAGCAGTAGTCAGAGCCGCGGCGTCGCAAATTAACGCTCGCAGAGTCGAACGCGCACTTAATCGTGTTAAAATCAGTTAATGACGTAACAGAGGCGCAGCGCCGGCAGCGGCACATATTTTATCAAGCGCGAAGATATATGCCATCGTATATTTCAGCATCCGTCCCCGCGAGCACCGGCGCGCTAAATGCGAGAGTGAGAGAGAGAGAGAGAGAGAGAGAGAGAGTGGTAATTAAATCAGTGATATCTGCTTCGGCGAGGGGGGAGGCAAAGCTAACTTTCGCCGGATGTCGGAAGAGATGCGCGCCCTGGTGTGCCGGAAGTCACATAGCCCAACACGGCGAGAGTTTCGTCTCTCGTATTAGCGTGCCGCAGCAGTACGTATGCCCACGAATTTATATATGTATGCCGTAATCGCACACACCTAGAGCGAGTTTTCGGAACGAGAATACGCGAGGAGCTTCGCTAAGTCTTGATGCGAATGCTGACTGCGATCTTTTTAATGCGGAAAAAATATCGCATGTAAATCATGAACTGAATTCGTGGACTTGGAAAAATACGATTTGATTTGGAATTTTTGTATTTAAAGGAAAGCGCAGATTGTTATTTAGAACGTATATTATTAAATTTATTTATATTAACAAGAATAAAAAAATTAATTTTCCATTAAAAAATACATTATTATCAATTTTCAGCTTTTAACTCAATCCTGTCTCTTTAATGAACGAAATATGTTTGATGAAACAATTGTTGACATATTACTTTTGAGGAATAGTGCCAGGTATTGATTAAAATTACAGAAACCGCCCAGGTATCAATATGATCCCCAACTTGATCGAGAGCGTCGTCTACAAGTAGGTACGGTAAAAAAATTCTATTTAAAATGAAAATGATAAAAAATTGTCTATCTTTTTCGTAAAAAATTAAGTAATACCAGAAATATGCTTTTGAGGTCTAGAGATATGTCATAAATGGAGAAAATGATATCATCTTGTAATAACATAAAATGTGATTGAAAACAAGATCTAGTAAAAACGCGATAGTAACGCAACTTAGAATTTTAAATTTTTTAACACCTACTGATAAAAAGTCTGTTTAATTATTTTTGAGGCTAAGTTATTTTTGATGTTATTAATTATAATATGAAGCAACTTTCATTAAAGGGATATTAAAGAGTTAAGTAGGTATAACAAGCTAAATCATTTTCAGAAAATCTCTTTTCTTTTTATTTGCAATATCTACCAAATCAAAGTTTATACCAGATTATTTAAACCTTTTATATAATAATAATATTTATTGCCTAGCAAAAACTATATTTTATAAAATAATAAATACTCCAGAAAGTCATCTCAAAAAAACAAAAATACTCCAAAAATTTTGGGTATACACTTACTCCACAGGCGCCACAGCAATAATTGCTAGAAAATACGCTTCTACAAGTCGTGTAATTACCGCACGACCTTTTCCATTCTCTTGGCCGAGGCGGACACTTTGTTCTGCATGCTTTCTCATTCGTTTCGTCGGACGCTGGCTTGTCGTGCACAACATCGAACTTCAGCGTTTTTCCCGGCAGCGCGAACACGCGCGCTAATGACGACGGTTAAAAGTCGTAGCGAAATATAAAGAACAAGAAAGCGCCGGAGCATAGAGTCCAGACCATTTAAGCTCGCGAGAGAAAGAGAGAAAGCCTTTAATGGCTGACAAGAAGGAAGAAAGGTGCCGTGAACGTTTTCGCATTAATTGCGTCCGGCTCTGCCAAGCTGTCAACGAGATGTAATTTCAAAATTCTGCTGAAATTTTAAAATAGTGGTGGTAGGTAAAAAAATGCTCTCGTGACCTTTTACGAAAGGTGTACGTTTTTTCTCTTTTTGAGGACTCGTACGTGACATTGAGATTCAGTGAGATTGTTGAAGTTGAGCTTTCGTCGACGTATATTTCTGAGCAGATTTTTTTTTAATTTAAGTCACCTCTTGTATAATGATTATTAGAATAATGATGACGTACGCAGTATTTCAAAAGATTATTTTTAGCTATTTATCTTTCGAATAGAAGAAATATATGGGAACTTTTATTTTTTCTATCATTTATTTCTTATTATTTATAGACTTTCGAATAGGCGATAAAGCATCTATCTTATTCAATAATTGGTAGTGTAATTTCGACATTGTTTGATTTACGAGAATAACCGATATATTACGCGGAAAGTAAACAGAACTGATCTAGTGTTAGCGGAAAAAAATAAGCAGTGCCAATACTTGCTCCACGCTGCTGATTTGCGCACAGCTCCAAGTTGTATGCTTAACCTACTTATAACTGCAAATCAGTAAATAGTAGTTGATTCGTATTTAGATAGTATACACAGCCAATATTTGCTACGTATACTATGAGAAAAACAATCATTCTGATAAATTGAATTCAAAGAAAATATAAATCCTCGTAATCCACTTCAGAAAATTTCGAATAAAAAAAACTAAGAATCATTTTTTCATTTTAATCGCTGAAATAAAAATCTACAATTCTCGTACAAGAACGCTTGAAAAACTATCCATCCATTTTTCTCCGGCTCTCGACTCGCAACACGCCAGTCTCGAATCCGTAATGAGCAGGCGACGTTATAATGTACGAATTTCAATGCATCGTCCGTGCATTTCGATACAGACGCGCGCTCACGATATTTCATATTCAATGAGGCAATTAACGTTTAGCCCGTGGAATCGCATTGAAAGCTCGGGCACCGCGAAAGGGTGAGCTTGCGATGCGCAAGCGGGGAGAGAAGCGGCTTATAAGCCCGCGCCACGACCGCACAGAGCGGAGCCGGCCTCCCCCCCGCCGACTGCTATTTCCCCCCTGAAATATTAATCGCGGCACAATGGGATACGACCGCCACTGCCATCATATCATGTGATATCCATCGCGTGTCCGACTTCTCTCTCTCTCTCTCTCTCTCTCTCTCTCTCTCTCGCTTTTTCTGCCTACATGACGTATCGATTCTTATATATATACATCGGGGTGGTACGAGTTTGTGTGTTTCTTGGCTGCGTTGGGTGTTTCTAGGGAGAATCAGGAATCCGCTACCCAGGAAGGTCCGAGTGAATTTCGTCAGAACGGCAATTTGTCCGAGGGGACAAGAAGCTGAGAAGTTATTGAATGCGAATGATATGCCAGGATTGTTGGTATTTCGTCGCTTGGTGGAGGCGTTTCGCTGAGTCGGGTGTCATAAATTATGAAAAAAGCGATTCATTTGTCCTTGGAAAAATTATTCGCATAATATTAGACTAAGCAGTTTCGGTTGCATTGCTGATACTTTTATTTTTTTTTTTTTTTTTTTATTTAATTTGAATTACTTACGTTTGTGTTCATAAGAGTATAAGGTGACAGTTTTTGTGCTTACCTGAAACAGAAAAATAAAAATTTTGTTAGTCAAATGATTATTGAGCTTGTATTTTCATCGATGATAATATTAAACATTATGCCTATTATATGTATTTAATTAAAAATATCATCAAACAAAAAAGAATAATGCATAAACAAAGAAAAAAACTTGTCATTTCAATTTTAATTTCAAAACTCCTACACCACAAACTACCTTTTCCATATTCAACCGCTCCCATCATCAGACTACAATACCTCAACCTTAATTGCAATTCCATTCACCGCCTTATACGAATCCCGCCCAATCAAAAAGCAAATCACACCTCGCTAATAAAAAGAAAGCCTCGCCAATTCCCCGAAAAAATATCTCGTCACAACTAATATTCTCGGCTAAATACAATAACCTCGTATCGCAGCTACCAACGACGCCAGAGGAAAATTTAATTGAGGCGAAACAAGTTCGTTTCCAGATATTTACGTCTTTCATACACACCTCCAAGCTAGACGGAGATAGCTTTGGCAGCGAGGGGTGTTCGTATTCCGAAGAATTGTTTTAATAAAGACCGAGAACGAGCGAGCGAGAACGGAAGGCTATATATATACGCGGTCTGGGGAACGGGAACGGACGAGCGCTTGAATCTGGTAATTGACTTGGAAACTCCGGTACTCGCGCTCGGCGGCGGTGGAAATATTTAAATTCCTTCATTACTCGCTCAAAGAATCGCTAATGCTAGATGGGAATCGCGCGGAATATTATTATTCTACTATTTTATTCGCTCGGCCGGCTTCGCTCTCTTTTCTTTTTCCTCTCAAGAATAAGAAGAAGAAGCAATGGCGGCCTTTTCTTAATCCACGGCTTTCATCCGTCTCTTTCTCTCTCTCCTTCCTCTCTTCAACTCCCGCAGTCTCTCTATCTCACTCGCTCAACTCGACACGGCGCTGGGCTCTCGAGAAACCGGGTTATTGTAAGTACCTGCTTCACCATTCACCTTCGTCCTCGCGCGTGCTACGCTCATAAAGGGGTGAATTGTTGGCATTAATTGAACGCGCGCTCACAAGAGTGTACAGCGCGCTGCTCCTATTTATTAGTGTTTGTATCGCGCGCGCGTGCGCGCGTGTGGCTGTGTGGAGCTAACCGTGTTTTCTGTGTTCGTGGATCTGAAAAGAACAGCGATGGCGTTATTTGAGATTAATCGTTTTGAAACGCCAGTTTCTATGAAAAACCGAGCGAGTACGTGTGTGAAGCGCGCCCACGGTTTGTTAGATGGCGCTGCTGACTCATCGTTTCACCATGCTCTTTTGTTCCTTGATTTTTCATCGTTTTCCGTGACTTTGGTGAAGTCACTTTTCTTTGTGCGCCCTTTTTTTTAGCTCTAAAGGCTGGATGGGACTGAGTGAGGTAATGGGAAAAATTGTGAGAACTGATAAATGAATTAGTTGAATGATATAAAATCAAAATACAAGTGTTGTTAAGTCTATGCTATTTGTTCATTTTTAATATGCCAAATGCACATTAATACAAATAAATATTAGCAATTTCAAATCATTTTTTTTTAAGTTAACTAATTTAATTAGAAAATGAAATGTTTATTTTAAGGTAAGCTTTAAATTATAACGAGGAATTCATCATCTGATTCTTGAATTAGAATAACTAAGATATGTGATCGTCGGTGAAGGACTTTTAAAAATAGTTCTGATTTCGCAATTACTCTAAGAGGTGCGAGCGCGCGTCCTTAAATTTCACCTTAATTGCTTGTTAAAATCACTTCGAATTTATTTTTGTCCTCTCATCTCCTTTTAGCTTAATGACTTAAATCAGATAAATTGAATTCGAAAACGCTGATTAATTTATGAATAAAGTCATCCGCAGACATCGAACAATAAATAACTAGCATCGTTAGACTGAATATGTCATAGTAACAAGAGAGTAACCCAATAATTCATAAAAAAAGCTAGCAACCTGACAATGAATTATAAAGCAATATTCGAGTGAAAATTAATGTCATCAAAATACGCAATAGTAAAAGGCAAGCCAGAAATTGAAACGTGCAATAAAGCACCGGCGGATATGACAGGTAATCAAAGGTATGTTTTCGGGCCGATTATAATTTGGCGACTGATTTTCTCTCTCTTCCAGCGGACATCTGCAATTCACGCAATACTCGCACGCCACCCGCGGCCCCTACTACATGTATTGGTGCACACGCACGCGGAATGTACACAAAAGAAGTGCGAGCGAATTCGATGAAAAGCCAATAGCCGATAAAATCCGACGGGCGCGCGACAAATGAGAGAATTAATTGCAT
The DNA here is from genome assembly GCA_900480035.1 of Eupelmus urozonus. NCBI lineage: Eukaryota > Metazoa > Arthropoda > Insecta > Hymenoptera > Eupelmidae > Eupelmus > Eupelmus urozonus. The sequence continues at coordinate 79,867 of UELX01000159.1, read as the reverse complement.
AAATCGCGCGTGTCTTTAGCCCGAGAGAAAACAATAACGTCACAGCGGAGAGAAAGAGAGGAAAGAGAGGGACGCGCAAACCGAAAACCTCGCGGAGGGGGAGGAAAGGGGGGAGGAGCGCGGTGGTAGCGGTAATCCCTTTTCGGATTTCCGGCGTTATATTTCGCCTCTCGTCGGTAAATTGCCGCCGCAGCGCAATCGCTCGCGATGCGTTAATAATGCAATTTAATTTTAATAACGAGGCCGCGGCGAGGCGGCGGCAAGACGCGCTCTGAAAAATATTGCTGCACCGGCAAGGGAAAACACCGGGGCCAGCGGAAAAATTCGAAATTCGCGGGCGCGAAGCGCAGCTTAAAAGGTGCAATTCTGCATTTTTGCAGCGGCTGCCTATCTCTGATCTCGATTAATCCCTTTTTTTTCATGATTGAGCGAAAAAATTAATTTTGTCCCTGTTCCCTCGCTTTAATCAGTTTCGGAATAAATGAGTAGAATCTCTCGGTAAAACTGCACTTCGTATCTGTCGGAGAGAGACGGCTCCTGTTTTATTTATTAATTTTTTTTTTCTTTCCTACCCGACGGTTTTATTAAATACTCGGTACGGACGTGGAGATAATCAGGTCGCTGGCCCATTTCGAAATATCAGGGAAGGTGCGCGTGCGAGACGTAAAAGGGTAGAAGGTTAATTAAATCCAATTCTGGCAATTAGTGTGGCTAATTAAATGCTATGAATCCTCGCTGGTGTGTGGAGGAAATACTCGAACTTAATTTCCGCGTTTATCTTACCGAAAAAGCGATTGTTTACGTGTGTATACGCGGCTGGCCGCAAATAATTTTCGGAATGTAATTTACCTTTTTTCTGGCTTGGCGTTTCCTGGTTAATACACTATTAAATTTCACCGTTTGAAGGCATTTGAAGCAATTTGATCATCAATTTTCGTGCGATGGAAAACGAGGATGGTGAGCGTAAAAAATTTCGATTAAAGGATTAAAGGTCTTTTAGTTTAAAAAATAATTCTTTTTTCGATTATTAAAACGTATAAATAAGTATAATTAAAGTAAATAATAACAGTACTAATAATGCGCGTTAAAATAGTAAGAATAACGTTTCCATTTAAAGTAACCTGTTTTATCTTTCTCAGCTATAACTAATACTTAATTAAAACACTTATTGCTCAAAACACACCCACCATAATCGTCTCAAAACCATCATCCAAACAAAGCATCCACATCCAAGCCTCGCCTCCTTCTCAATCACGTCATCGCACAATCCCAAAAACAAACACAATCGGCACTAGCAATAACTTACGCAGCACTTGCTCTCCGTCCGAACGAATTCATTCTCCGTATAAAAGGTTCATCGCACGCGCAGTCACGCGTTATTGCCGCGCGTACAGCCCCCCTCCTTTCGCGCCGGCCTTTGGATCGTCTGCAGACGATCGTAAACCGGCATTATGAGTTACGAGCCTTCGGCCCGGATTAAGCCTTATCGGCTTCTGTAATTTTATCGCGCGCGAGCTCGCGCGTATAGAGCAGTCACCTCAGCGCGCGGATGCGATGCTCCCCGGAATTATATACCGGCGCTCGCGTCCCTCCCAATGATCGCGCGCCAGCGAGCCATTGTGCGAGAGCGTCGCTTAATGTCTCGGCGATATCGCTTTTACGAGGCCGGCCCGCGAGCGAGAGTTGAATTGCGCAAGCCCCGGCGAGTCGAAGGTGAGCGAGTTGAAGATAGAGGAGGCGAAGATCCGAAGAGCGGAATTACTGGAGCAGCTTTGAAGTTTTTTTTTTTATAGGGGTTGGATTTTCTTGAGGAAGCTGAGAGGGTTTTTCCTGTTTCTTTGGTAAGTTATTTGTTTAAAATTTAAGAATTAGTAGTGCTTTTGAAATTCACCTTATCGATATACGACACGTCTCCATTCGATACCCTTTTAAAGCATTCCTCGCGAATCTATAAAAAAAAATCTATATCACGCTCGGCAGCCTTTCTCCTTCTAGCTCTCCCCTTTGCCTCGAAAGAAAGTGCAGCGGCGCGTATGTACACGAGGCCGGGTATAGGGCAAGGCTGCCTCTCTCTCTTATGGAGCTATAGACAAAACGCGCTTGCGCGCGCGCGGACGGATAAGGGCTTCGCCTTGAACACAGCGAGGCAGAATCAATTGCCCCCGCCGCTTGGAGACTGTAACTGATAGCTCTGTCTTCATTTCCTTCTAACACGACAGCGACGCTTTCTTTTACGCCGCCTCACCCTCTCCACCTTTTATCGTGTGTACGCGCCTCCTTCTCTCTTCCTTTGCCTCTTTTCCCCGAGCGTCCCGATCTTTTTCCATTTCTCCAGCCATCCCGGCGTGGCCCCCTTACGTCATTGAATTTTCCCGATTTATTTCTCCCTGTTGTTTCTGTCTCCGCGATACGCGGCTCGTCTTCTCCTCTCCTCTTCGGGCGGACTGCGCCCGGCGAAAGCGACAAAGCATGTAGATGAAAGGAGCCGAGAAAATGGAACGGAAACCTTCGTAAACAGTCGACCCGCCGCGCGCTCCCAATCTCTCGAAGCCTCCCGTGTCTCCTTTTCCGGTCGCGGTGCGAGCGAGCGAATCGAAATGGTTTGGATGAGGGAGAGAGAGGGACTTATTTCACAAAGGCACGTGCCTCGCTCCTCAGAATTTTAAACAAAAAACATCGACCAACTAGTGGCGGAGGGTCGAGGGAGTGTACATAAGAGCCGAAGATTTCCGATTTCGCGCGAGAGAAACTTTTGCAATAAAGCTTCGCCGATGTGACCGCCGAGTAGCATCGTCCTTTTCTTCTGCTGGCCGATCTACTGAGAATTACTAGAATAATAATAATAATGCATTGTCGCCATTGCTGAATGCACGTTAAGCCTAATAATTTATCTTTCTAAATAAAAAGCCTGAGCTTATCTCTTTTTTCCTAAAACAAGTGCACTATGTAAATACGATTATTTACATAAAAACGCGCGAGCGGGCATTTTTCTTGCGCGAGAGTAGCGAGCGCCTATAGCACCACTGGGTAAAATCAGCGATTCACCGGGCGCTTAGCGACTTAACGACAAAGCGAGTGAGGTAGGGAGCAAAATCAAATTTAAATATTCCGGGGCACGGGAGAGCGAGCGAGAGAGAGAGAGCAAGAGCGAGAGTAAGAGAGAAGCCGATAACGACATTGCGAGTTGATTGGATGCAAAATCCGCGTCGCTCTGGGAGTGAGGCTGGCGGGCGAGCGAGGCATGAACGAAAAAAGGGAACCATGGAGCGAGCGCTAGCGAAAGAGAGAGAGAACAAAGTAGGCCAAGCCGTTCGACAACGAAGGTCGACTCGGCTTTCTGCTCTCTCGGCTTGATTCAATGCCACAGGGATTTCAGAGAGAGCGAGTAGCAGCAGCAGCGACGCCGGCACAGAGAGAGAGCTGGAAGGAAAAAGCAGCGAGGAGACGGCTCGTTACTGGACCGTCGAGCTTAACGAGCGCGCGCCCGGCGTTTTCTCCCTCTATACGCTGTGCGCATCTGCGCGCGGCTAACGCGTATTGACACAAACACGCGCGCGCTACACACACGTATGTAAATGCGCTGCAGCGCGCGCGGCTGTGCCCGGGTTTCGTATATACATGTACGTCTGCGTGTCGCGCGGTGGCGGCGGCAGCGCAGAGAGCTATATATATATATATATACGATGAATCGTGTAACATCGGGGGTGTATTTAATATGCAAATTGGGGGAAATGGAATCGCAAGCGCGCTCGACATGAAACGCGGTTCGTCCTCTGCGCCGGCGGTGTCTCTGTGTCCGCGCGTGGGTGGGCGCAGTGCGGTCCGAAAAAAAAAAATTGATGAACGATGGTTATTGTTACCGCCGGCTGGATTATCGAGGGAATGAATTTCGCGGATCGTTTGGGGCCGACGAGGATGTGACAGTGTGTATGTTCATTGTCTAAGTAAGGAGACACCAATTATCTTATTGCGACACTTGGGTATATATAGGTTTCAAGTTCAGGTGTAATGACATCATCGCAGACGTCATTACCCTGACCTTCGCGGACGAAAATAGACACTGCTGCTCTGGTTGCACATGTTTGATTAAGGTAATTTTTAATTTTTTACCCGTCTAGTTAAATTGACGTTTTATCACTTCATTTTTTTCTGTACTTTATACATATATTAAAACATTGTACTCGATGTAATTGAACTTTATAGTTTATTAATTTTAAACGAATTTATAAATTATTTTTATGCTGATTTATAATATTTCTAAAACAACGTCAAACAAATAGAAATAATAAGTAACTTATTCAATAGATGCAAACTTAACGACGACATAAAACACCCTCTTTTATTCAATAAAGCCAAAACGCCTCACAATGTATATTGTGTAGACTCATCCGAATGAAAATAGAGCTCTTCATCCTACCACGCGCACAGCTTAATAAACATCGTGCCTACATCCGCACAGTGATTTTTCATAAAGCTCCAATTTGTCACACCGCTAATAAAGCTCGGCGCACGCACAGTCCCGGGATCCGTGAAAAATGAACTTCGACGTTGATTTCGCATGCGGCGCCGAGGCCAGGAAAGGAAAAATTTGACTAATGGACAAATTCATGGTTAGCGGCCTGTGCTGCCTTCCGATTCCTTATTACATAGGCGCGCGCGTGCACAATCACACGTCCCGAAGAGGGTGGCTGGGGGTGGCTCGATATTTTTCAGGCACGCTTGCGTTCGGCCACGAGGGCAGCAATGAGTCCGGTCACGCACGAAAGTATAACGAAGCGACTCACGCACACGCGGTGCCTGCGGCAGTTGTGATCAATGTCGCATCGCGGGGCCGAGACTTCGAAATGTAGTGCAGACAAATGGGAATATTTCATGACCGGCGTCGAGTCGGGTTGGAGGAAGAATAGCGGTTGTGTTGGCCGTTTGAATGGACGTGACGAACGAATCTGGTGCTCAATTAATTATGATTTAAGCGAGCTTTCGACGGCGGGTGGGTTTTACTGGACAATGCGGTAAAAATGGTAGTTTTATACTTTCTCTAATGCGACAAATTCAAAGATAATTACTAAAAAATAAGACTTGATATCATCTTCAATAGCCGTCATTAGAAAAATTGAATTTTAATCGCGAAAGAAATTAACGGTGTACACAAACTAGGGCTAACTACGTATACAAATTAGTGTACCCGAAAAATAACAAATTATCCTTGCTGATAGTCAGGAGGGTTAGATAACGTTAAAAACACGTCACCTCGTGAACTTGGTTAACGACTTTTCCCATCCGCTTTAATTACTAAGGCTGCATAAGAAACTAGCGCGAGAGCAGAGAGAACAAGCCAGGCGACGCGTAGGCTCGAGGGATTCCGTTTTATGAAGAGCAGCGGCAGGATGCTTTGTCAAACGTAGAGCTACGTGCTCTCTCGCCAGCTAGTGAGATATCTTGACGAAGGAGGCGCGTAATAGTATATCCTAGGGCTGCAGCGCGTAGTCGTAAAATTCGCGACTGAAACTAATTAAAACCCCCGTGCGTTGATGATGAAAATTCAACTGCGTCGGTGAGAGAGAGCCAGGCTGCAAGAGAGACGCGTGACTTTGAAGCATCCGTAGCTCGGCTAAACCTGCCGAGTGAAGACCGGTTTACGCCTTTAATACAGCGGTGCGCGGGTGACGAATTTTGCGCGTAGCGGGCTGCGCGCTCCTTCGGGTCTTGCGCTGGCCTTTATCATGGTAAAACACGCGAAATAGCGTCATAATTAATGCCCTGGCAAATTGCGAGGAGCAGGCTAGCCTTGTCTCCTAGAAAATTAATTTGAAATTCTGCTTCACTAGCGGCGCTCGGTTATGGACCAGCGAGAGGGCCGAGAGATCTGTATCTGAGCGAAATTTAATAAAACAGTAGCCAAATATTTGACGAGCTGCATTAACGTTGCGGGTAGCAACAAAATGGAAATGACGCTGCTAATCAAGAGTTATTTTCACCGAGATGCCGGTGTCTTTAATTCGACTCCTGCGCGTTGTATTGGCTTTAATGAACGTAACTGCGGTGGTTTTAGATTTAGCTGAAGAAGTCGGCTATTCCGTTTTACATAAGAATGAAACAATTATAAGATGCTGGCCTAGAATCACCTGAAACCACAAATCAGGTCATCGGATAAATTGGTTACTTCGGTTAATTTGATAATTCGAGGGTATATCGTCCACGGTAACAATCCATTGTCGTTCCCAACAATAACGAATTATCTGCATTGAAAACTTTCCAGGCCCCAACTTAGATTTCTATTTCAAGCTAAAAGCGAGTTAGCCAAACAAGGGGAAACAGCGCCTCTGTCGCAACACAACGCCAATAACAACAAACCGCCGTTAACGCGCGTTATCTCAGGAAGTTCAGGAAGCCTGGTAACTCGTAGCGCTGGTTCGATTCTGCACCTACATGCGCGCGTATAGGTACGTATACGTCCCTAGCACTTTGGCCCGGGCTGCTCATCGCGACCCGATGAGGAATTGGATTTAGCGGGGTGCAGCCTCGCTTCTTGTTTTGCTCAGCTGTTTCTCCCCCCAAAGCATCTCCCTGCCTCTCATGACCTTCCGCTGCCGCCTCCTTCGTAATCCGGGAATAATGAACAGCCAGCTGTCACTTGCAATGCCCGGGTAAATAGCCGGGCCGAGTTTGCGCATCCGACTAAAAAGCACCGCTGTCTGCTCTCTCTCTCTCTCTCTCTTCCTAGCTCTCGCTCTCCTTTGGAGGCAAAGTGAAACTGAGCTCGGCCAGCGGCGGCGGCAGCAGCAGCAGCAAAATGTCCGAGAAGTTATCGAGTTCCGCTTCTCTACTCGCCGTCCCGTGAGCATAATGCCGTTTTGACAGGTTGCCCACGCTAATTACGGGCTCGACGCGCTGGTATTATGCAAACGAAACTCAATATGACGACGGAGGGGATTCAAGGGGGTAACTTAGCAAATCTTTTGACAAGTTCTCGCAGCGCGTTTTGCGCGGCCGGTGTAACTTGGATTAGCTGAGGTAACGGGCAACCTTGCGAAGCATCGGATTAGGAACTTGTATGCGTTCAATAAGATGATGGGATGAAATATGGACGTTAAATTATTATTGCTCCTTTAAATCTGACTCATTCAGCAGATCAACCAAAAATTAGGCTTGCTTATCTTTCCTAATCCCACTAAGATTTCTACTCCACTTACGGGCATTAAAACCAACCTCAGCGCTCCATTAAAACTCTGTTGTACCCTTTACCTTCAGCAGACAAAAACTCAGCAAATCGACAGAGCCATTAATTTACCATCCGAAACTAAAATTAGTCACATCCACCCGCACGTTCGCAGACTATACAAATCCAGGTCAACGACTCCGGCTCGAAATCACATGCCTATATTATCGATCTCTCAGGCTTGTGTATACACACAACCGGCGTAAACGCGCTGGCGCAACAGCCGCCGTAATTTATATTACACTTACGCGATGAAGCCTGACGAGCGACTACGCGCCGGCTTCCTCGATAATGACTCGCTCTGCGCGGGGCAATGATGGATCACTGGAATCCCGTACTGACTGGTTACAAATGCGAGGATCACGAGCGCGCGTAGGTGTATACGTGCATGGTGCGGCGCATAACGACAGCTCCCGATGAGTATTGGAAAAGTTGCCCGGTGCTAAGCTGAGAATGATTGAGCAGCCCCATCGCATATTGCTGGATGCTCCTGACAGGCCTGAGCTAGAGGACGAGCAGAGCCTACTATGCTACTGCTCTTTCTCAGCGGGCCTTTAAGACTGCTGGGTTAAGGAGAGGAGAGCTGAAAGGAAAAGAGGAAGGATGCGTATCGATCTTCATTCATGGGATGCGAATGGATGTATACGTTAATTAAAGATGGGGGCTACGTGAGAGGTTGGTTTGTTTTAGTCGTAGGTGGAGTGAAAGGATTCTCTGATGGAGTTTGACGAGGTCTGGTGATGGGAAGGGTATTTTATGTCTTGGTTGGTACTTTGTCGAGATGTAATGGATTTTGATTTATTTGGATGGAAGAGCTTGTCTGGAAATCATCATATTTCGAAAGCGAAATGCATTACTTGCCGATGTTGTGCTTGTTGAAAGACACATTACGAAATAATGGTGTTACTTAGGTAATCAATCAATACACTCATTTTGAAAAATGTATGTGTCTATTTTCTTTGATAAAGGGTTTTATTTCATTACAATATCAGCTATTTACAATCCTCTATTATCATTCATAGCCATCTAAAATTTTCTAAATTATATTCTACAATCGACTAATCCACACATCCCAATCAAATGTTCTCAAATCATTTTACTTAGCGCGTGCAGCAGCTTCTATTTGTCGAATCTCCCCAGCGCCTCTGTGTTTTTAGAGGAACTGCCCTGTCGTCGGATTTTGCAGCGACGTCAACGTCGGTTTTGTCGAAAGGAAAGGGATTTACGCCAGAGGCGGAGGCGCGGCGGCAGTACCAGGACGCGGGTAGGGGGAGCTCCGTGTTTGCTCTCATTAGCTGCACTGCTCTCGAGAGTCAACACTCAGTTGCGAGCGTGAGCGGCTCCCGTGCGCGTGTGTGGACCGATAAATTCAACGAATTTCAGCTATAACGCCTAGCCAGCGCACTTGTGCGCATTATCTCTGCTTTCTGACTCTTCGCTCCCGCCTGATTTGATGATCGTTCTTTTTGAGTTGTAAATTTTAATGTAAATTTTAATGCAGCTGCCTCTGCTTTTTCTCTGTTTTGTTTTGTCAACGTGTACCTGCGACTTTGATGTTATTGACGCAGTCCCGATTGCACAACATTTGCTCTTTTATTCTCGTATTTCTGATTTCTATTTTGATTTACAAATTCACATTCATAATAAACATGTAGTTCATCAATAGTAAACGTTTAATTCTATCCTACCATTGTTATTTTATCAAAAGTCACGTAACAAATCATTCCCACATGATTAAAATTGTCACAGCCCCATTTCTCATTCGACGTCAAAAAACTTCAAATCGAACAACTACATCTCGCGCTTGCAGCGAGCATAAAAAACTACTTGCACAATGGATATTGGAAACAATGCTATCAGATCCATATCCCCGTCGTCGCGCGAGCGTGCAATCATGCCGGCTCTAACGAACGGTTTGCTCATTTCGCAATCGCGCGCTTAACAACTGAGATTCGCCGCTCGACGCACAGCCAGGCGCGCGCGCGCCAGCCGTACTCTTTTAATTCTGTTTTAATCTCCGAGTTATTGCCGTACTGGGGCGAATCGCGTGCGCGCCGGCTCCCTTCATTCGCATTTCACGTGTCTGTGTGTGTACGTCCCTCTTGTACATATATGACTCTCGGCCGAGAGTCGACAACGTGAATAATAGGGCAACTAGCGTAGCACCGGCAATAAACTCGTCTCTCTCTCTCTCTCTCTTGCTTGCGTGTGCGCCGAGCTAGCCGCGCGCACGCCAAAATGTGTGTGCATCAGCGACATGCGGCCCGTCATTATTTCGCGGAATCGTGATAGTTGCAATTTTAGCTACATCGAATGCGCCGCTCTCTCCCGATGCAGTAAATGATTTATACTTCGTTATGGGCTAGTTCGGCTCCCGAAGGCTTTTTCAACGAAATTTTGAAGGTAGATAATGGGCTTTTGTTTTGGAATGGAAATAGCCCTATGCCAGTCGTCGTGGTTTAGTCATACTGTTTTAGGTCGGCCAGTGCCTTAGTCACTCTGTAGAATTCGAAAAGCATTTATAATCAAATAAACTTTTATGAAGCACAGATATTTAAATAATAGAACGCTTGAAATTGCTCTTTCGACCCGCTTGATGAATAGATAAAAAGAATTTTAAATACTAAATTTTTAAGTTGTTATTCGACCACAGCAAATCCAAGTGTTTAAAATTAAACGCGTAAATGTACAGTTAAGCGTTGATCGAATCAAGCTCGACAACACATTAAAAAAATAAGAGAAACGAATAAAAAAATCTTAAATTCAAATCTTTATCGAAACCATCACACAATTGGGCAATCGACGAAAATTCTCCTCGGCGAAGCCTGCTAGGGGAGGGTTACCCGCTCTTTTCCATCGGAATTGAAACGAGGGGCTCGGCGAGGGGGCGGCTCGAGTCAGAATCGCTTTAAGAGTCAGACGAGGTCTGGCTCTGGATGCAATAATACTCCCATGAGTGCATTCAATTTCCGACGGCATAACACCATCAGCCGCGCGCTCGTAGAGAGATCAGGCAAATCCCTCATTCCTCCCTCTCTCTCTCTCTCTCCCTTCGTCGCTCGCTCACCCCTCCTGTGCTCTCGCGCCAGACCCACTTCCATACTCCTATTTCCATGATACGAGAGACCAATAACACTCGGCTCCCACGCGCTGAGCACCGAGTCGTTTAACAGTCGGCATTAAAATGTTGTGAAATGCGCCGTCGCTGCTGGCCGTACAGTTGGCCCAGCGAGTTTTGATATATTAATCGCCGTCGCCTGGGAGTTCGTCAAAAACTTTTGCATATAATTAGCCTCCGACTGCGGAACTGTTAATTTATATCTTGGGTCGAACGAGACTTTTATGTGAAACGGTGCTAGATTGCGTTAAAACTAAACGTGCGTTTAGAGCTTTTAATGGAAATGATTTGATTCACGGACTAAATTAGCAGGACTTGGTTATGAAATTTTGATCGAAATAAAATTCAATAATTATGAAGACTGCCTACGCTATTAATTAATCAATTATGCGAATTTACCGATGCACCGTTCTGACGAATCTCCTTCATTTGAAATTTCAATCACACGGTGTTTTCACGCAGCGCAATATCCAATTCGAGCTTGTAAACGTCCTCTCCGAAGAACTCATGAAACTTTCATAAAACACCGGGAATCGATACTTGCCGAAGTCTCATTAACAAATCACCCTTCAGAAGTCGTAAACCCGCGCTTAATAATAGACGCACACCTCGTGACTCCCAAAAACAACGACCACCTTTCGTTCCCTTATTCCTCGAAATCGAAATACCATCCAATTAATTAAACCCAACAAGCCAGCTCTAATAGAGACTTTGATAGAAAATAAATATAGCGATCAAATGCGCTTGCGCCTAGCTAGGTTATAACAACGCGGCCAACGAAGCAGGCCTATACGCCTATATCCATGAGTTCGCGTGCGTCAATCATCCTTCCCGGGATTTTTAACGAGAAAATACATACGTCTATAATGAACCTGCACTCGAAGAAGATTCGAGGCCATTGGAACACACTAGCACTCACACACTAACAAACTCTCTTCACCTGCACGAATTTCCTCCGAGTTTGCGATCAGAGCTCGAGCATACAGGCGACACATCGTAAAAAGATCTCGAGATAGTCGTCGCTTCTCCGGCTCTAGCTGCGAGCATTCGCATGGATATCGATAGCGGTAATTGCAATCGCTTCGCGCTGCAGAGACGCCAGCTAGAGCTCGCACATATACCGGAACGTGATCCGATCGTTATACTCTGGAAATAGCGATGTAGGAACGAGCCCGTTTCTCGTTAGGCGCACTGCTGCGGCAGAACTCATTGACGGAGCCGAGCTCGCACTGTTTCTAGGTGACGATGCGGAGAGAGATGGCTTAATGTCTCTACCTAGCGCCGTTTATGCAGCCGCGCTTTCTGACGTTTATGTAGAGCACGGATGGAAGATTTACGTACCGAGTGGATATAGGAAGCTTGATGTAGGTTCAATCAAGGTTAAAGCGCACGAGGCTTTATTTGTGGAATTGATTTTTCTTTTTTCGCGTGTAAGTAGAATAAGTAGGCGTAGGTAAGACAGTATGCAGACATAATTATTGGCTCCGGCTGATAATATCGTGCTTTTACCACTAGCTGAAACTGTTGATAATTGGCGTGTTTAATTATTCAAACATTTTTTTCTGCAAGCTTAAGCACATGCATATTTAAAAAATCCGAGCGCAGCTCTCTCCGCGTGCACTCTGAAAAATTCACTTTTCCAATACTAAACTAATAAAATATAAAATATCGAAACGCATAACTCCAACGGCGTGCAAACTTCGCCGATGGATTTTGAATTTTTAGTCGCTCTAGCGCTCTCGCAGCCTCCCCGATGCACTCGGCAACGAGTACGCGCTCTCTCGTGCGACATTGCTTCAGCCATTAATGAATATTTATTGTCCCCTAACTCAAACTTAACGAGCCTTCCAACCGACTCTCTCTTGCTCACTCTCTCTCTCTCTCTCCCGGGTATACGCTGTATACGTTTTATCCCTTCATTCTCACCGCTTCACTCGGGCGCGTAGTTCGACTTTCCATATATACCTGTGTGCAAGGTAGCGCTGGAATTGCTCGCGTTGGAAGTCGTAAATTATTAAACAGATTTAATTACCCGAGCGCCACGCGCCAACGGCATTGCAGCGTTATTCCGCTTTTTTCTCCGCCGCGTTCGAAGTGTTTCGTAGATTAAGTCTTCAACTGCGCGCGGCGCGGAGAATCCCCGACCCTCTCCCCCCACCTCTTCCTACGGTAATCCTTTTTGGTAGCGCTCCATTAAACGAATTCTTTAGTTCGACGATTTCCGTGAAAGCGCGCGAGTTATTTTGCGAAACACGAAGCTCTTTTCTGCGCTCGTTCTTTTTCAAAAAGTAGAAATGGATGTTTGATGGTTTTCGCTTCATCCCCACCCTCCTCCACTCGATGGTCATAACGACTAAAGACTTTGCATGCGAGCTGTCTTTTGCATCGTGCATGAGTCGGATTCTATATATCTCTTTCTGTACACTCAAACTTGATGCGATTGTTTTTTTGCTCGTCTCCCTCCAAAGCCGAGGGATAAAACTAAATGAAACGTAAGCACTTTACTCTCCACGCTAGTCTCGTCTCGGGTTACGCGTGGAAGATTGTTTTTCTTAAAAAGTTCTGCCCGTCCTTTTTTCGCTCTCTTTTCTACTTTACAACTTTTTTCTCTTTAATTATATACCAGCCAGCAATTTTTGTTCTCTTCTGCTCTGCTGGTTTCGATCCTCGTTTTTTTTTCTTTTTTTATATTTTCGAATTTCGGTTAATGATAAACATGTATGCACGCGTGAGGTGTGAAACGTGGAACATCTTCGTATGTTTGCAGGAATTATTTCAGATAAAAGCAGAATCATTCATAAAGCCATAAAATAATAATATTAATCTTTGAAGAAATTGTAAATTAAAATTTCTCGGGATCTTTATAAGTTAGCCAATTAAGAGGAAACGGAACGTGGGTAAGCAAAATTACTCATTGAGTTTCTCTTTATCGGTATAATCTCTGACTTATCTTTTTATTTTTCTTACAGCCCTGCCTCTCTCTGTTTTAATTTTTCCCTTATCTCTTTCAAATTTGCACTTCATCTCGCTTCTGTTTCTTCTACTTTTTCTCCTAGTCTTTGTTTTCTCTCTTCTCGCCTTGTAACTCGCTAATCTTCTCTTCGTACCTCTTAAACTTTTCTCCCCATCTTACACTTTCCCGGCATTTTAAACATAATTCACCAGAAAATACATGCATTTAGAACAACCACGCCCGGAGACGGGCAAAACGAAGGTGAGAGCAGAAGGCAAGGGAATAGAAAAAAAGAGAAATCGCGAGAACGAAGTGTAGCGCTGCGCGAACGCAAAGGATAAGGAGCGTGTATATATGCGAAGAGAGCAGCAGAGGGGCACTTGCGTTTAAATTTTAAATCTTTTTCGACCGGAGATTTTCCCGGGGGTAGAGGGGGGGGGGTAGAGAAAAACGTATTCGAGGAGCGCGTGCGTATTAATTACAGAAGAGAAAAAATTACGCCCGAAGGCACGCTCCGTTGAGGAAGCGGGAAAAAAGCAAGCGACCGTGCCGCGCCTAACTCATCGTAAAATCGCAGAGTCACGGAGGCGTTTCCGTATGCGCAGCGAGGGTAAAGCCACAGCGTAGGAACGTTCGAGCGCTGCTCTCTTGTAGTTTTGGTGTATTATTAAGCTTGGAGTAAATAATTTAGAATTTCGCCGTGCAACAGAAACGGCCGCGAGTTGGCGCACTGTAGGGAATACGGTTTTAGTTTAGATAGAGAGACGGCGTAGATGAAGAAATTTAACGCAGATTTTAGAGGGGTTTAGAGCTTTTAAAAATAGAGGGACGGAGGCTAATTATGACGGAAACTCGTAGCGAACTTAAACGATTTTAAGAAAGAAAAAGTGGCACTTTAAAGATGGTGTTTAACAAAGTTAAACATTTGACTTATGCATACGGAATTTTTAAGAGACATGGTAGTTTCAGAGCGAGTGAGAGAAAATTCAAGGGGAAGAAAAATATGTTCTACGTAATTTTATAATGTTAAAATATACAATATTTTTTATTCGTTTAAAAAGAGAAAGAAATAATTATCATAATAATCAATAGATAATTAAACATTTTACTATATCTACATGCTTGCCTAAAAATATAACATTAAAATTAATGTCTCAACGATGCACATAATATACGACCATACTCCAAGTCTATAAATTTCCCCAAGATTCACGCGCTGCGATTTGCAAAAGCTCATTCAGCACTCTCGTCCCCATCCAGCCTGCGCATATACACGTACGCGCACATAAAGCGACAGCGAACGATCGACACTCCCTACAAGAACGATCGCACCTACCCTAACATACACACACAAAACCAGCCACACACGACTCGAGCGCCGCCTGTAAATTCTAGCGCCAAGAGCTTTAGGCGATTTCTCCCCTCTCTCGTCGCGAATTGAACGATGCGTCGTGCAAAATCGTCTCCTCTCTTTCTCTCGTCAGCTTTGGCAGATCCGTCGCTTGCGGAACGTATTCAAATCTTATTTTCCCCCTCCGTGAGAAATCGAGCGCGGTCGACTCATTCTCGCCGTTTTCTATTTTATCGGGGGGTCTCTATAACTCTGCTTTTTACTTGCTTGCTTTCCCCTTCTCTCGAGACTAGCTTCCGCCGTATGCTCGAGATCGCGAGTATTCGGAAGTCCCCGCCTGGCTTCTGGATTCTCGCGGAATCGCACGAGCGCAGACACTGGCTCACTGCTGCTCTTGCTTTTCTCGCTGGTGCTTTTTCGTGCTGTGTTAGGTGTGGCGATTGAATTGTTCGTTTCGACGCTCGCCGTAAACAAACGGGACGAGGCGGTGAGGAGGAGAAATTTGAGAATGAGGGTTGCGATGTTAGAAACAAAAATAAAAGAGGAAAAGGTGGAAGAGTTAGGAGTGAAATTTGGAAAAAGTATAGTTTGGGCATTTTTTTAAATGTACGTTGCTTAAAAATTATTGAAAAATGCATAATAAATTTAATAACAAATGTTGTTTCGATAGTTTATGAAATATGATTGGGCCGACCATATCCCGATATTTCTACTTCAATTTATCACTCAACGTAAATGCCGACATTAATCTTCAATTTTTAGTTTATACTTCCTTTATTCTTATTGGAAATTCATGATTCCCCTACAAAAACCAAATCAATCATACTTTATTAATATTAAAAAATAATTTCGATATAATCCAACGTTCATTTCCGATTGATCCAAACACCGGAAATGAAAAGTAACAGAAAAACGGGCAAGCTAAGCGAGAGTGGGAGAAGCTGAGTAATTGGAGAAAAAAGGAGCAAGCCGAAAGATAGAAATCGAAGGAAAATATACTTGGAGCGACGCGGTGTGGAGTGCAGAGAAATGGTGACTGGCGGCTGACGTTACGTTTCAATATTTCAAAATCCCTCTCCCGCTCTGCCTCTCTACGTGTATATACGCGTATGCGTACAAATACAACCTTATAGAGAGCGCATTTTCTACTTCGGCCGCCTCCAGCTCAGCTCGCTTTTCGACCTCCCACTCTTTCTCTCTTGCCGTCGAAGGAGAAAACCGTGCGCACTCGTCTGTCTGTGCAGACGCGCACGTGCAGACGTTTATATACACACGCGCGTCTACACCCACACAGAAGCAAGCGTTAAAGTGTACGCTTGTACACAAGCTTACGAAGGTGTGTCTATGCGCACACCCTTGGAGAAATACACCTAGAAATTCACTTATATTCATGCGCAAATAGAAGCTCGCATTCACACGCACAGGTCTGCTTCCGTGCTTGCGCTCACAGCCAGGGCTCGCAGCGCGAAATCCCGTAATGCAGATAACAATTGGAGCGTACCGATGCTCCGCTCTCAGCGCTCGACTCGAGATTCCCATAATGGAATGGAAAGAGCGCGTCTTCCGGCTGCTGCTGCGCTGCAGTTTCCGTTACCGCTCCTGAAAGGATTATGCTCTACGTGTCCCTGAAAGTCGTCGACGTCGCGTCGTCCTCTGCCTCGTTACCGTTCTTTTTTTTATCCACCAGCGCTAGCTCCCGCGCGCGGTCGTTCCTCGAGTAAACAGAGAAAGGAGAGAGGAGGGAGATAGACGAGCGAGTCTGAGTATCGCAGCGCGAGCGCGAGATGAAAATGCTTTTTTAAGCTGCGCGCGGAGAAGGAAGATTCCAGCGGAGGCGATGGCGAGCTGGCGATTCTCTGATGAGAAACGTCGTTGAGAGAAATGCAGCGCCGGGCTGAGGCTGGTGTATAGAAGGGATGGGAGCTGGTTGCGAGATTTTTTTGATTAAGGAGAAACGCGGAAGGTATTTTGCTAATGATTATTTCTTCATCGAGATGCTTCTCTCTTATTTGAGATTATTTTTATGAAGACGTAGTAGAGGAGTTTTTATGGAGGATTAATGTTTGCAATTTAGAGAGGAGTGTCTGTAGTAACGTAATTTGTTTAAACATAGTGCTTCTTGCATTTTTGTATAATATTCAAAAAGTGGCATATTTTTCAAACGTTATTTACTATTATATAATGCACAAGTACTTGATTACTTCGATTCTAAATATTACCAACGCCACTAGCTACCTTTATTTTATTTTCTACCTCTTGAACCTAATTTTAGAAAATATTCCGCATCAAACAACCAAACCAAAATACGAATCCTCGCTTTTTCCTCTACCACTACGTCGCCCACACTAACCCACCCCAACAACTGACAATAAATTAACTTTGAAGTTACAGATTTTAATGATCTTCCATTTCCCTCCGAAACTCGAATTCAAGCCCGAAAGGTTTATTGCCGCGGCGCTCTCTCGGCTATCCGCGTTTCCTCAGCTGCTCTCTCGCAGCGGCGGCGTCGAAGTACTCGAGGGATAGCCGTAGAGAAGCCGTGAGCTGGCTGCCCACTGGAAACGACGATGAAACTATTTCCGTTTGGTCCGAGAGCGAGCCCGAAACTATTTGACCCACAATGGGCACGAGCGTCTACTCTATATCTCCACCGAGGAGAACGGATTTTCGCTGCTGACCAGCAGCGGCACGGATCATACGAAAGGCGTATTTTAACCCGGCGAAATACTTGGGAAATTGCGACTGGCCGAACGCGTACGAGTCGAAGTTTAAGCTGGACAGCATTACTGTACACGAGAGTAATGCATCGGATAATCACGCGAACGCACGCGCATATACACACGCTCCGCAAAGATGTTCTCAAACTTGAGAGGGCGGCGAGGGGAGGGGGGTGCAACTTTCCTGGCCGCGGCGACCGAGCTGCTCTTCTCTCCTTTGAGGCGACGGGGGATCAAAGCTACTCTCGCGCTTTCGAGTTTCGATTCGGCGAGAGGCAAGTTCAGCGCTCGCTTCTTACCCGTAACTAGCACTTTCCCAGCGCGCGTTTGAGGATCGCGTGACTTATGTTTTTGGAGGCACGGGGGGCCTTGGAAATTAGGCGACGCGCGGCTCGAAGAAGACGCGTAATAATAGATGAGGCGCGAGCTCGATGAGAGGACAAGGACTGTCTTAGCGTTTTGGGAAGTGTGTCAGGTTTTAACGGAGTCAAAGTATTACTAGCTCTCAAATTGAAAAGCTCTCCGTTCTGGGAGCGATGAGACAGAGCGCGTTCACTTTTGCGATTTCAATATTGCATCGGCGTCTTGAGCCTCGCTCTCGGTAAAGTCAAACGAACTTGGGCGGAGCTCGAGAGGAGAAGCTCTTCGGAATTGCCACAATCAATTCTAGCGTTAACAATCGACAAAGCGAGAGCTCCATCGCTGCATCAAGTCTACATACAAATCCGCTCAGAGCACTCGGCTCTCGCGCGCGCCTATTTCGCGCACTCGAAAATACCCTTCCAAGCGTGCTGCGGAGGGATCCTCTACAGCCCAAGTAAGATGCTGCCGCTGCATCCTTGCTCTCGTAATGCCACAAAGACCTCGTAAATTGCGTCGAGTCCGATATGTATATAGGCGTCTCCGTGCCGAGAGGAGAGAGAGAGAGAGAGCCAAAGAGAAAGAGAGAGAGGGAGAAGGTCTAGAGCTACCAGTTGAATTTACAATTACAGACGCAGCGAGAGAGGGAGAGAGATGGAAAGCTAGAGAGCAGGCAGAGCGAGTAGCCGGTCGAGCGTAAAACTGGTTTAGACGTAGATGAATAATCGCACGGTCGAGGGAGCAGGTATCGAATAATCCTCCGGTCAAAGCGCAGGAGCCAGCGGAGCCGATCCAATAACCGATCGAAATCGGACGCGCCTTTGACCGCGGCTGCAGATGGCCGGCGCGCTTCTTGTGTACAGTCGACGGAGAAATCAAGTTGCTTCGCGCTCGCGCACACACACGTGCACCCTCCCCTCGTTTTCTCTCTCACTCGCGCGCTCGCTCGATGGTTTATGACTTTCCGAGCGTGCGCACACTTACGCCGTACTTTCGCGTATAGTCTCGTCTTATTCGAGGCTCGCGGGCCGGCTAAAGGCTTCCTCTGGAAAAGCTCGCGCTCGCTGGGAAAGGAAAATCCTTTGGCCAGCGAAGCTTGGATAATCGCGAGCGCGCGCGCGCGCGCGTTGGGCGAGCGTATGTACGTTATATAGGTATATCAGCGGATAGAAGATGCCGGGGCTCACCTTGTCGCTGCAGTTGCAGCCTGCTCATCCGCGTGGAAATCATAGCCGCCTCCTACCAGCGCGACCCATCGAGACTCGAAATCGTCTGGGATGCCAGCCAAGCGTGCGAGCCATATCCTCGCCTTCTCTCTCTCTCTCTCTCTCTCTCTCTCTCTCTTCGTCTCGCTCAACTCTAGTTCTTCTTTCCCTTTGCCACCGTGCTGCTCTCTTTCGAAGAGAGAGAGAGAGAGAGAGAGAGAGAGAGAGAGATAGCATGAGTGTCGAACTGCGTGTCGTCCCCCCGTGAGCGCGCGCTCGGATAATTGAATTGGACATGCCGACTGATTGGAGCTGGGACGCGCCAGGGAGAGAAAGAGAGAGAGAGAGAGAAGCAGCACAGTGGAGGAGCGGTAGCATCGTTTCGTTGATCGCTTTGGGTATTAAGGTTCAACCAGAGGGCGCGCTCGGCCGAGTGTACTACGTACCTACCGTACCGTCGCTGAAATTAGTCAAACGGCCTGGGAGGAGCGATAATTTTACTGCGTAACGCCTTTGCGCGGAACGGCACACTATACGCCTCTCTACTTTTCTCGAGTCGTTTTCTTTCTTTTTTTTTGTTTTTTTGTTTTCTAGTAAAGCTTTCGGAGAGCTTTTCTTTTATTGCATTTGCAATCACTTTTTACCGATGCACACTGTAACGAGAGGACCGTTATAGGAAAGTCCTTTATAGTGCTGTTTTTAAATTATTCGCTTTGCGAGTTACGTTTTATCAGATGCCTTCAGTTTGTGAAGAGTTAATTACGTTTGAATTAAGTGCTTCAATAAAACACAAAGTAAAAGATTTCCTCGGAAAACTGCTGATTTTATTTCTGTTGAAAGAAAGAGCTTAACGATTGAATTTCGTATTTTATTTTTGTTTTAATCAATCATCATGAGGGATGCGCGAGCTACATTCAGCAAATGCTTACCCTTTCAATAAAATTAATCACGAAACGTTTGCTCTCATTTTATCCTTACCTCTCTCAGGAACTTTAATTTTCCTTGCGGTATAACGTTGAAGTTTTGCTCGCGTAGCAGCGAGCGCGGCCGAGATAAGAAAGATTTAGCGCCTTATGTGTAGCTATTTTTCATGCTTTTTATCAAAATCCATCACCCGTCCGGACGGGACGACCTGAACAAAGACCGAACATGCGACAAAAACGCGTATACGGGGCGAGCGAAGGTAAAAAAACGAGCAAAAAGAAGAGATTCATGATTACCGTTTGGATAGCGCGCCCGCGCGTTTCGATCAACAACGATTATCAACTTTATTGAAGGGCCATCGTGCAAACACTTTTTATGGGCGGTGTCTATCGCTCTTTTTCGTCGAAATACTTTGGAATTTCTTTTTTTCGAAAATTCTTTTATCAATATGATTCGAGATAGTGAATCGATTGAGTACTTCGGATTGTGGATTATTTATGAATTGAATTTAAATAATCAAAAGAATAGAGTTTTATTTGCCATATTCTTTTATCTTTTGAAGTATTTATCAAATTTAAAAAAATTTGGTATGTAATATTTTTGAAGATGAAATCTAGTTTCACAACAAAGAATAAAAAATAGTATTACAAGATTAAAATGACTCACCTCTGTGCCTGTTGGTCTGCTTGTCGAACATCAGCATGGCATCTTCAATCTGCGCAGAAAGAAAACAAAATCATGAGCCAGAGGAAAACAATTTTCCCGTCACCCTTCTCTTAGCCCTTCTAAAGCGTTGTTTTTCGCCGCTCGCTAATTCCATGTTTATAAATAGACAGCAGCGACGTGAGAGTACGTAAAGGCACCCAAAATAAAAAAAAATATATACGCAAGCGCGTGTCGAGCTTGCTTGATGGGGGTGGCATTAGGGTGAGCTCTCTCGTGTTTATTCGGATTCGGCTTCCCCCTTAGCATAGCTCCACGCCCGCAAAGCCGCACGAAAAATCATAAACAAAACCAAGCCGTCGGGGTGAATTTCAAGCGGGGGCAATAAAGGGCGCCACGAGCGAAGGAAGGCAAGCACAAATCGAATATAATTCCCTTGAGGGGCCAAATCTTAAAGACGATTGGGGGGCAGAACGAGCCGACTCTCCTCTTTTCCGTATTTCAATTTTCGAAGGCGGCTTTTTTCTCGCGCCGGGGCTGTAAAAACTAACCGACTGCGTCGCCGCTTGGCTGTGCGCGCTCGAACTTGCAAATTAAAAGAGCTTAGAGCGCCGCCGGAGGGCGCGAGCGGAGCGATGGCTGCTTCTTAATACAATTATCCCGGCAAGTGCGTCGTAACGCCGCTTGATAAATTCGGGTTATTAACGTCCTCGCGCTGCGGACCACGACCCATATCCGGCATAATAAAGCGGATTACCTCGACTCCTGACGGATTATCGATACTTTTTTACGAGGAGGGGAGTGCGAATTCAAATTCATGCGTATATTATGGATGATGTGGGAAGCCTTTTAGCTATAAGTATGCATAATCGTATTCTATGTTTTTTCAATCATAAAGAATTGACCTTTTTTAAAAATGGCTTTTAGTGGGTTTGCCAGTTTTTTTTCACCAATTTCATATTTATATCAAAAATAACTGTAATTTGAATACGGTATATCAAAGTTTTATATTTTTAGTAAATTGTATCTCAATTAATACACGGTTAATGTGAGCTATTTTAACTGCGTTAAAATAAAAAAAATAATTTGCGATAAGTTTTTAACTCATCGATTACTGAAGCTGCAAATTCGGAAAATCATTGTTTTAACACAAATAACAAAAGAACTTTATTCAGTTAAGGTAATGTGAAACTCTCCTTATCGAAAATACGAGATCCCGTTTTTGTTTAATTATCAAAATGTAACTAATTAACGTCATACTGTTGTTTCAAAACACAGCAACAAAGTAACATTGCCATATTTTCAAAAATTTTGTAATAATTAAAAACATAAGTTCTTGCACTCTCTAACAAGGAGAGTTTCACATTAAAAAAAAACTCATCTGCAAATTTCCTAATGGAAAAGTTTAAAACCACCAAAATCATGTTCCGCAATCTTATCCTCGTAAAAGGAAAAATCCTAAACAAGAAACTCTGCCACAAAAAAACTCCCAACAATTATTTTCGCGAGTAACGGGCGCGGCCAAGCACTGTGGAAAAAAGGCAAAACGAAAAAAGTTAAAAAAAAAGCAATGGCCGAGCAAAGGGCGGAGGTGGGCTTCCATTACCGAAAAAAAGGCTCGAAAGTAGAATCTACACGCGATTCCTCTATACGTTAAGCCGTGCGCCGAGGGTATATCCGTATAAATCGGGGTCGAGCTCGCCGGCGGCGGCAGCGGCGGCTATAGAGTAAGTACAGATCTCTCCTCGGGGGGATCTAATTCCGTCGCTAAATGGGGATGAAGCAAGAGGGAAAAAAGAAAAGGCCGAAAGTCGAGAGTCTCGCGCGCGCGTTGCACTCGTTTGCCTCGTGTGCAGTAAAGCAGACGTACATCTGGCTCCGAAATTTACAGAGCGACGAAGGCCGCCGCGCGCAGTGTTGGCCGAAAAGGGACGCGCCGGCTGCGGCCAGGGATTTATGGGACGGTAGAAACAATAGGGATTACCTTTTTCCCCTCACCGACGCCCTCCTCCCATGTGTACGAATGTACATTTTGTCGACCTGTCGACCTTAGAGGATCGCCACTGGTTTTTGGTATACATGGAGCGTGAAATATGGTAACGACGGATTGTACTGGGTTTATTTACCATCGTCGTCGTTTGATTGAATTTTAATTGTTTGATGAGAATCAATTTTTTGTCGATGTTGTTTGAGCGCATAAGTGTGGTATGTTAACTTTAAAAGCCATTTTTGTTTTGAGGTAAAATTAATAAAAAAACAATTTTGCTTTTCTGCAGGGCCGATGTTAGACTTACGACCGATTTAGTCAATATATGCATTCAAGGTGGTGTTTCGTTATGAATACCATTGACCTGTTACATTCATGTAACGTGTCAATGTAATCTTTGTTGCGCAATAAAAGCACTACTACTAATAAAAAGTCTAGTACATAATTCGTTTTATAGCTTTTCTGAAAAATGTATATCTTTATACAGATGTATCACGTAAGTCTAACAGGCATTATTTTAGTGATTTACACTAATTAAATAATAGAATTTTATAAATAATAATTCAAAAATCAAAACGATGCTTTAGAGGAAAGAAAGATTTTAAGAAAATATAAACTATTTCGTCAATTTAGAGAAAAAGTTGTTGAAGTATTTCTTTTAAAGATACAGCATGTCTCAAGAGTTTAAAGCTACGTGCTCCTGAACGAGCGGAGGGCTTGTTTGGATATCGTTAACTGTTCTTCAGACAAGTAGTGCGAAAGCAAAAGGCAGACTTATTGACACTGCTGAAGATGTTTCTGAAGAACAAAAATTCAGATGAGGCTGCTTAAAAAAATTAGCCTTTTTGCCTACTTTAATCTTAGTACACTTGTTATAAATGTACATTTAATTATAAAATTCGTTGGTTGAACATCAATATTAAAAACGTAAACTGATATAAACAAACTTGTACCACGATTATTTGCGAGTTATTATTAAAGTAAATAATGTCGATAACAATATTTACCACTATAGTGAATAAACTATTTAATGAGTCTACGTGCTCATTAAAAAATAAGAGATTCAGAGGCCAAGTGGTACAAGTGCTACTTTAAGAATCTGAATTTTAAAAATTCAAATTGCTATGACCCGGTGCACGCAAGATATAATATTCAATAATTATTTGGTATTATCATACGTAATTTAAAAGTCAAATGAAGCCATATTTCATTAGACCGCGTGTCGTACAAGGCAATTAATAGGCAATTGAAGTATTGAAAATAAAAATTTGTAAATCCTCTAACTGAATAGTCATGATTTCCTATACGAATCGATTTCAAAATCACTTAACCAAAACGAACAAAATTCTCAGCAAACTTGCGCAATCACAATAAAATCCAACAGACAGTCGAAGCATCAGCAAAGCACGAAAGCCACCTTCCAATCCAAGCGAGCATCGCGCGCACCCACGAAAGAAAAAAAGAAAAGCGTCGCCCACAGCTTTGTTTTCTCTTAAGATATTACACGATCCGCATCGCGGCGTGAAGCGCGCTCTTAATGAAAACGCAGATAACACGGAGGGGGGAAGCAAAGAGAGAAGCTATCCCATAAAGCGCGGGCGCGCACGCGAGAGCCGATGAATGTATCCCACCTCCGTGGCTCTTGCGAGCGCCCACGCTGGCCCTTTCATCATATAGCCCGACGCTGGCGGCATCTCCCACACTGGTAGGTACAAACACAGCCAGCCAGCCGGCAGTTAAATCAAAGTCTGAACAGTTTGTTTGATCCAAGCTTATCTCCCTCTCTCTCTCGCGAGCTCCGAATGTCGTCGTAAACGTACACGAGAGAGAAAGAGAGAGTGAGAGAGAGAGAGAGAGAGAGAGAGAGAGAGAGAGACGGAGGAAAGATATATCTGAGCGTCGAGAAACGCGATAAAATAGGCCGTAGAGAGACAGTAGAGGCGTATATCTGCGCAAGGACAAAGCGAGAGCAAGATTTACGACGAGAGATTCTTTCTATGCGAGATTTCTCATCAGGAGCGACGGATTACCCGGGCCGTTTTAATACGCGAGAGCACTGGTAATCGAGTTGGAAGACGACTATTGGGACACACTGATTTGCGAGTTGTGTATTGTAGAAAGTTGAGCGAGAGAGACGTCGCTCCTAACGGTTACATCGTAATCGTAAACTTTTTAACGAAAGCCGCTGTACGTCAAATATTTGGATAACCAACGGCGCTGGCTTCTATTGAATCTCGAAAGTTGCGCTACTGCTCGCAAGTTTTATTGGCGCGATCATATCAGTCATTTTCTTTTTTCTCTCTCCTTCTCCCTCCTTTTCCCAGACGTAACTTCTGCCGAGCAAATCGTTAATATTTCATACCGCCTGGGAGAAACGAGAAGTTAAAAGTACGAGGGACAGGAAGAACGAATAAAATCGCGCGCGACATATTTCGCCCGCTGTTCCTTTAGTTTATTTTTCGAATTTGCTCGGCCGAGCGCAGCATATATTCGCCGGGGAGCAATGAATGCTCTCTCTCTCTCTCTCTCTCTCTCACTCTCTCTTGGCCGCCTTGGGTGTATACCAGCAGCGCGTATACCTTATTACAAGTTCGATTTCCAGCGCGTTATGGCCCTCCCAGGACTCTCCTCCTACTCCTCTGCTCGACGGTAGATTGCCTCTGCCTTACGCTCGCGAGCTCGAGGTATATCCATTGCTGTAATAGTCGAGCGTGTACGTATGTACAGCCGAGCATATGGACACTTGTATTTTATTGGAATTAACGGGAATAAGATTGAAGAAGTGGTTGCTGGTTAATTTTTTTAATTCTTGAGGTGTTGGTTATTACGTAATCTGGAAAACAGTATTTTCAATGACGTAAATAGGTGAACCGTTTTCTTTAAATTTTAGTCTCATGACATCAAATTGTAATGGTCTCACTTCATCAACATCCACGTCAAGAAATTCATTTTCAAAACACTCGATTTTTCAAAAATCATTGGCTTTCCAAGCCGAAGCAGAGATTCAATTTCAAAAACCTAATAACCTGTAGCTTTACGATGATGAACCTCGCGATAAAAAGATCCTCGTGTAACCAGAAAAATCCCTCACAGGATTTCATCCCGCGCGTCAAAGAGCGCCCCTCCTCTCATTTCCTATGAAAATCTTCGAAAGCAGAGCGCTCTTTTTTTCCGCCCTCCCTGGTTTCGCCGGGAATTACCAGCATAAATCCAGCCAGCGCGAATACCTTCGCGGTCTTCTGCGGGCCGTGGCAACGCGAAGAAAATGACGCTGCGCCCTTTGGCCTTTATATACACGCGCTCACCCTTCGCGCCTGACGACCTGGACGCCGTTCATCCGACTAATTTGAAAGGGTTGCGTGGTTGGCCGACGAACTGGGTCACGGCTTCGCTTTTCAAAGCATGAGATAGCAAGAGAGCGCGCGCTCACCGCGCTACGAGGGGAAAAAGAATCGCTCGTTACCGCGGAAGATCAGCGAGACGAAGTTTTCTTCGCGACGTGACATTTTTCGCAGCGTCACGAGGCGTCGGGTTGCGCGCCGCAAAGAGACTTTTTTGCCTCGCTCATTTTTATGCATGTACAAGCCTGGGGTGAGCTGAGTTCGCGAGACTTAAATTTATCACATGGGGTACGATTCAGCGGGTATAAATAGATGAGGGATTAAAATGGTCGATCTGGATTGCGTTCTGAGCGTTTTGTTCTCCAAATTCATTGAATTCATGTTTGCATTTCGCAAAATGTGGTTGGTTATAATAGATATGAAAAAAAGCTCTACAGCTTACAAAATGAGCAGCCTGATCATATTATTACATGGAAATATCATTGAAGAAGCTTGCGCACAAAAGAAGGGACTCGCAGCGCTAGCTTACTCACTGTAATTCATTCTTTCATAGCCCTACATTATGAGGGTATGAACGAGACTTTAATTAATCAAGCTGAACCGGTATCCTGCGTGGGTTTGATTGTTCGCATTATCGATTTTTCGAAACAATTGTTAACTGACTTTCCAACCAGCAAGCTGCTGTCGATAAAAGTTACAAAAGCTACCGTGGTAAATGAAAGCTTGGTCCTTCCAGGTCCGGGGTCCTTTAATTGGAAGTAAATACGCGACGCTAATTCGCTGAATGGCCGCCGCGGCGTATATTGTGAGTCTAGAGTATATTCGCCTATGTTCCGTGTTGAAAGAAAAATCGCTGAGCTGTGCGAGATCGCAAGATTGTTTTTTACGGCGCCAATGCATTTTAAAGGTGGTCTCCGACCGTGAAGGATTTCCTTCTGTTAACGACTTCAAAGCTGCTTTTGAAATTACTTAGAGCGTACATTTTATCAACAGGTTCGTAATTTGTTTAAAGGACGGACTTTCAGAAAGTTCTTTTGATGAATGGTATGCTTTTTATTTTTGCTATGAGAATGTAATAACTCTTAACTTAATCACTAATATAAAATTTCTCTCGTATCCATACAAAAGCGTGAAAAGTGAGAACCTGACCGTAAGAAATAACGAAGCCATTGCCATTCAGACTGGATAAAAAATGTACCCTTCTCGGATCTACGATTCGCGCTTTTCCCTTCTGTACTACTCCCCCTTGCAGCTCAACCCCGAGCTCAAGCACGCACAGTCTAAAGGTGAATTATACAAAATAGAAATCGAGAAAAAGAGAAGGTAAGCACAGACCAAACGCTGCCTTCATTCTTCCGCTTCTGAGAGAGCTCGCGAGCCCGAAAAGAAAATCCTACCCTCTTTCATCCGGAAAACGCCTCCTTCGCTCTCGCGATCTGGCCCTTCGCACCCTTCGTGGATGAAATTCATGTATTCACCTATCCGCGCTTATTTATTGCTTCTTTTACCGTCGGACCTACGTGCTCCATTATATGAGCGGGTTACGGTTAAATTTACGAAGCGAAACGAAGACGGAACGGGTTGGCTCGGCTAATACATTTTCAATACAGGCTTCTGCACGAATACCAATGACAAAACTTGCAATACTTCGAGGGAGGATTGCTTAAGACTTGGGAACGGTACTATTAAATTTATTTAGATTTTGTGAGTGCTGCCGTGAAGGTGTAGGATGCTTGGTGGATCTTTTGTAATTTCTGTGTCTAAGCATAGATATATCATAATTATTATTCGCAATTACTGGGTCAATGTGATGTAGCGAGTTGATAACATAAGAAAAACAATAATATGTTCTGAATTAATCCCGTTCTTAATGACATTCATTTACTTTTTTGATAATTAATTTCAGATTTCAGTACTTTCTTAAAATTAGAAATGTAAAGAGAAAATGTCACAATCTCATGTTACTTAAAAATACTTAATTAAAAGATCTTTCAAAAAGTTAATATTCTCAATAAAATCTCTGATCTTAAAATTGAACACGTTAATCTGTAAAATAATTATCAAGTTCGCTGAAAATACAATCTTAACGTTATTCTGTTGGGTTGGAATTATGAATATAAGTTCATTTTGTATGAATATCTCTCACTCATAACTGTAATCAAAAGTCGATAGACTGATGAATAGTAAATTTATTTCAGGATTAATTAAATATTAGTATTTAAAAATTATAAGAACATGATTTTCCACTCATTGATCATCATCTCCTCTAGAAATTACAGAATTTCCTCACGTATGCATTATTAATTATCCAGTCGTAAAATAAGCTACGTTTATAACCACGTCAATCACATCAGTCGATCTGACCTTTTCCTCCGTTAACCCACTTAAATATATCATTCTTATTCCAACCCCAACTCAACCCAACCTGAAAGCAAAAAATCTCCTATACCTATCCTCATTCCCTCGCGAAAGCCCCGCGTAAATTCTGAATTCTCAAAAAGGACGCAGATACGAACGTTCATTCAAGTCTCGCGGATAAGCGCTTTTGCGCATACTCCAGCGAAGACGCCAGTGCATTTCCAGAATCTTGTTTATGGCCTGCTCGCGCCGCGGGGCATTCTCATATTCCGCGGCGCGCAGCTGTAATATGGAAAGTGCCAGGATTTACGGACGATATTTCGCGCTGCGACGACGACGTAGAAGCCGAAGATATGTAGCAGTCCAAGGGGAACTCGACGACTGAGAAGATTGGGATGAGTAATAGCTGATGGCTAGCGAACGAGCGCCGCACTAAACGCCGCTTTACGGTTTATTTATGTCGGTCGGACTTACTTTTTACATTGCTCAATCTGAATGCATTTCTCGATCCTGGTTAGAAGCTGTATTGATTTCTTAGGAATGCTCCTAAGTTTTTCTAGAACTTCCTTTTCCTTATTACTCAATCGTAAATAGTAGAAAGAAACCAGCCAATCGAGACTTTCTTTTACGTTTTATTGTATACTGAGAAACTTTCTTATACAATCAGTTTCATCCGCTAGATCCAGAATCTTGCTTTATCCGAAACTCAATAATCCCTACTGCTTATTTTCACAATGAAAATGCAGAGATATTTTACAACATCTAAAAATCGATAGCTTTTTTCATCTTTCCCCAACTGCAACCTTTGCATCCGCAAGGTACTATGATCGTCGTAGTCGAATAAAACCTGACAGCCGATATGTGCGCACACCGCGAAACTCGAGCCACCCGCGCAGTCAACATTCTCTATCCGTCCATTAAAACGGTGACTCTTCCGGCCGAGCTTGTAATTAAAATCGCAGCCGCGGATCTCTCGCTCGAGGCTCTGCCTTTTTCGAGGCCAACGTTCCGCGGGAGCAGCCGTAAAAGTCGAAAGAGATAGAAAGAAAACGATTCGGCCACGACATAGCAGAGCAACAGCAGCGGCAGTCTGTGTAACGACATCCGCTGATTCCGAAAGGTTCGACGACACGAGGAAATGAGAAACGCAAAGAAAGTAATAGTCTGTCTTGAACTCTGGCGGGTAGTAAGGTTTAGAAAAATAAATTGGTGATGGTAATGAGTGAATGTAATTTAATGATTTCATTGTAGTTTGAATGAAGATTTAGGTAATGGTTCTATGATGCAAATTGTATCAAAGACATAATTTAAAAGAAATATCTATCATTATGTAGAAAAACGTTTATGTCTACATTTGTATTTATTTTAGGAAGAAAATTGCATCGAAAAATATCATTTCGTGTTTACGAAAAAAAAGTGATACTCAAGAAGACGGGCAAAAGTCACGCAAAATACAATACCGTCGGACAGCTATTTAAGCCGCATTCGCCATTGTCATGACACATGATTTATATTCCTGCATTTAGCATGAAGAATATCTCTTGGAAATAAGCTTACCAGAAACTTCTGTGTACAAAAGTTATAATAACGTTAATCATTACTACAAAGAGAAAATTATTCTGAATAGATAAACAACTTCTCCATCGTCTACTATAAACAATAATTGTTAATAATAAAAAACTTTGTATCAAATTCAAGAACAATTCCCCGCATCATGAAAAACGCGCAGTAAAATAGCCGTAAAAGAGCAAAACAAATGAGTCATATACACTCGCCTCGTTCAATCTAACCAAGCATATCAGGTGTTAAAGCAACCCTAGCACTTTTCTTTCCCTACACCCACACACCGCGGGAAACATACAAAGGGCGCGCAGGGGCAATAGCGCAAAGCAGTAGTGGTAGTAGTAGCTCCGTACCAGGCACGCGGAGTAGTCGGCATCGTGACGAAGAGATGATGCACACTTTGAAGAGTCTTACCGTAGGGTTCGTCCTTTTTCTCCTATCTCTCGTTTCCTCGGCATTGAATGAAGTGCTTCCGGCTCGCTCGCTCGCGCACTTGTACCGAGAGAGAGCGAGAGAGAGCTATAGAATTGAAATTGATCCCCTCTCTATGATTTATCGCTGATACGCGGGGCACGATAGCTCGCTCTGGCTTCTCATTTTTCTATTTATTTTTATTTCGTCGGCTAAATCGCCGAGCGCGCCCGATATATATTTTGTAAATACGGCGATAAATTTAGCCTTTCGTTTTGGATGACACTGCCGCTTTCTGCGTTTATATCCACGGACGGTAGGTTGAAAGTAAATACCGCCCGGAGCTTGGTTGTTCGTGGGGGAATGGGATAGCAATTTTGTTGCTTGCACGCAATCATCGAGAATTTTTTAACGTTTAACAATGATAAGAGTGAAAGTTATTTTGTTTGTATTTGATGCTTTTAATAAAGTGAGAACTAACACTTTTAATTAGACTGCATATAATAAATTATTTACAATGATTTTGTCAATAAATAAGGTCAATCATTCCATCCTTTAAATAAATTTTTAATCTGCCTTAAAAGCCAAAATTTAAGTCTTTCCATAAAGAAGCACGAGCTCTCAATTATCGGTCAACTTACTTTTAATCCATTAATCCAACTTGAAGCGTTTCCCCAAAAATCGATTTCCACTCGAAAAAATAAATCGACTATCTCTCCGTACAAAATTTTCCGATTTTCAGCGGCACTTTATCTCAGCAGCTAGACTCGCGTAATGAGCGTGGCGCGCCCTCCAGGGCTCCCAAAGTTCGAATTAACAGTACAAAAAACTAGAAGAACAAAACAACGCAACAAAAGAGCGAGAGCGAGAGGAAGAGAGAGAGGCGCGAGCGATCCGCTGGGAGCGAAGATTTACGTTATCGGATATCGTTTTCCGATTGGTCCAGCTTAACTCCTCTCTCCCGATGTTAAAGGTAATGGAAGTTTGTCAGGTGGCTTCCCTCCCGCTCGCTCGCCTCGGACATTCGATCTCACGTTCATGCTGGGCGCCACAGCGGCAGCAGCCCGCCGCTTTCCCTCTTCCCCGTGTATACAGTCGTTACCGAGTTTACGATGTTTCCGGATTAGTGTGCGGGCGCGAAGGTCGGAGCATATCGCCGCTGCTCTGGGAACAATGCAATAATTTCGCGCTGGCCTCATACACAAACGAAAGCGGGGACGAGCCCGCGAGCTACTCTGGTGGTGTGTTGGATCACTCGGTGTCGTTACGCGGAAACAAATGAACGAAAAAGACAGTTATGTGGCATTTTTAAATATCGTGGAGTTTAATATCGTACACAGAAAAAGTGGTTATTTGGTTCGTAAATACTTTCCAAGTTAATTAGTATCCAGATTCTATTTCAACAAAATTTCATAAGAGTAAACACGAAAAAGTTAAGTCATTAATAAAACCATGACAATAAATTGAACCGAGTAAGTAGTAACAGCACGATGCGGTCAGACAATTCATTCCCGCCGAGATTCGCATCATCGGCACTCGCAAACAGCCGGAGAATTCATCCTTTACACCCCAAACGACATCGTCCCTCTCCTCGAAACTCCGCTCGTCCCCCTCGGCGCAATCCTTACAAGCTCACTTAGCGAGTTTTACGAGCTATCGCAAGCAGACTTGCGCCGGGGAATCAGATCTGATTAAGGCGCGCAGATAGCGAAAATCGCGACGGTTCGGTGGCCGACGGTGGCGTCGGCGGTGTGGCGACGGCGACGCGTCGTCATGGAAAGGGTTGCGAACTCTGCGCTACGCGCCGGGCTCAGTTAGGGGGCTGCCGAGTGTACAGTCTGTAACGCTCAGGGGCTTCTTAATGCCATTATTTCTGGTCTCGACGAAGAGGCCATTCTCGGGCAACTCGGCACCCCGACACGACGCAGTACACTTCGCGCTCCTAGTGCGGAGAGTGAGCGAGTGAGAGAGGGAGTGAGAGCGAACTCTCGGGGATCTTAATTATTTTCCAGCGCCCCGTTAGTAATTTGGGGGAGCGAGAGCGCCGAGAGGCTTGCTCTTGATAGGGATAATTGATCTGACTAATTTGAGAGAGAGGTTTTTTCGGAGTTGCTCGTTTTTGCTTGCCTTTTTTCGGCGAGGAAGAGGATTTTGGGTTGAGTGGAGAAGTTTGTCTTGTGAAGAGAAGATTGCTTTTTAATTCTGCAGGATTATTACTTATTTGTTATAGATCACGCGTAACTTTGTTTTAATAATTGTCTTAAAGACTGTGCTCGAAGACTCTAGATTCGTTGTCAAAATATCTTCTAATATATAAATTTAAAATTCCGATTCATTTAAAAATATTTAATAATACATCATGTTTATTTTTTTAACATTTTCTAAAAACAAAACTATTTATTAATAGAAACGAAAGGATTAAATTTAAAACTCTTATTATAAAAGAATAGTATTGCCGTTTTCGGAAAACGTTGAACTAGATGTAAATGTATATTACTATATCGAGAACATATTAAAAAACAATAATCTTTCAAGCTCGCAATCGATTAATGTCCAAAATATACCAATATCCGAAGCTGACAGAACACAATTAAAATTAATAAACGAATTATTTTAGAACCATTCTGAAAATTAAAAATAGTTACGTTACTCTGAATTAACAGCCATAAATAAAATATTATCAAACTATCACAGTATCCTCGTAAACGTCATCTCTACCGTCAAACAAGTCAGACCCCCATTAATATAACACAACCCGAAAAAAAATAATACGTTTCGAACACGACATCAGAACCCGACGCGGAATCACTGCACAAGCAACGAGATGCACACGAGCCAGCCCAGCTTGCTCGCAATCAATCTAATTTATTCGCAACGAGGCAGCCCGGGGAAAAGCGCGCGCCGGCGCGCGGAATTCTATTTTTCTATTCGGCCGATGCTTTATTCAGCGCTTGCCAACCTCGTTTCTCCATTGCTGGATTTCGTGAAAGCGTAATCGTGTCCCTTCCCCCGGCTCGCGCGCCTCCATGAAGTATTCAGCGTGCGACTACTCCAGCGCACTGGCTCGCTTTCCCCCCTCCCTCCCTAAGTAAAGAGGCATTACAGTCGGCGATACATGAAAATCTCCGCGCTTGCTCACGCATACTTTTCCATTCCCCCCTAGCGGCGCGAGTCCACGTTAAATCGTTCGCGAACAATCGCGCGCGCACCGGCCATTATAGTCACGAATGTTGCGTTCAATTTGCCGGCGACTCGGGGCTATTAGCCGTCGCATTAATTCCGTCGGCGGGGAGTCGAGTTTGACAATAAACGCTCGAATTTAACGCTACGCTAAGTGCATAAGGAATAATGCAGGTCCGCGATTGTGCGACTCCGACGTTGAAACAAAACGGCGCGGAGAGCCCGAATCTGGATGAATCCGATGGCGATGCGGGACGGAGACTGGTAATTATGTGTTTATGATTGCGCGAATTGACGTTGTTGCACGCTCGGGGGGACTTGAAATGAATCATTTGTCACTGGTAATGCGTTAATTTTCCGCTGCATTGATCTTTTATATTGTCGTGTTTTAATGCATTATGTATTAGTTGTCTAAATGACGAGACCCACGCAGTCGTTTCCGTTGAATTCAATTTATTCATTGGATTCGGTTTATGTTGCTTTCTAAAATTAATTGATCGTATAAAAAAGTAAAATGACGTCTCTCACGGCAGAGATCGAAACTTACTTTATTCACCAAACCACGGCGATAATTTAATCAACTATAAAAAAAGCTATGGTAAGCTCCTCGTGACATAACTCCTCCCCTCGTGCTCCTTAAATATTTCGATTCCTTCTATTTATAGAACCCAAAGCCTCCATCTGCATCAGGAAAGCCTATCGTAAAAAGTCGCCCTCCCGCTCGGCAATACCTCAAAAGAACAAAAAAAAAACAGACCAAACATAAATAAAATTCTACGTTTATTGCGGGCGTGCAAAAAATAAGAGAGGGCCGCCGACCTACAGACACACATATAGACCGAGCCCGCGAGAGCAGCATTTTACGAGCCCCTAAAAAAGTTTAGTGGAGGGGTCATTATCAGATAAATCAAGCCTGCGCGCGCGGCATTCTTTCGATATCGCAGGAAATACACTCCGTCTCTCTCCTTCTCCTTCGGCGCCCCCGGGAGGAGCACACCTCGAGCTCGCTCCGCTCTCGGGGCTTACCGCAAAAAGGGACACATTTATGAGTCGACGCCGCCGAGAATATAACTGGGTAAGTGGGCTCCCGAGGATATTCGGCGCTCGCTCCTCGACTCTTTCCGCACACCCCGTAAATTCAACTTATTCTTTCCTCTCTTGTTCTGCGTGTCGCGCGCCGCGAGAGGCCGCCTTTGAGTTATAGGCCGAAGATGCGGGCGCTGCAGCGGAAAAATAAATACTCGTCGACAGAGCTCTGACAAGCCACTTGCCGGGGAGGGGAGCTTAAGTGGCTGCTCTCGCGCTGCGCCCGCGCCGAAATCACCCGGGGATTAATTAGTTCGAGTAGATTACTTTGACCGAGGATTTATGGGCTGGGGAAGGGGGAGGGGGAGCCGGCCTGTTCCAGCCCTTGTTTTGCTCGATTTTTAGAGTTATAAGGAATTACGTTTCTTTTGAGGAGCGAGGCAGTGTTGAGAGCACGAAGGCAGCGATTTAGCCTCGCCGTAAATATAATGTGAAAGTTGAGCCTTGCTAATAAATCGGATTTTTTCTCGTAGGTGCGTTTGAGTTTTTTCTCATTTTAGTATTTTATTTATAAATTATTGTAGGCATTCACTAAAAATGTAGTTGATATAATTCTTTATTAATTATAGATATTATTTATATGGTATGTTAATTACTTCATAAGGCAGTTTTTATGTTTTTTTAATTACTTGTTAAGACATTTTTAAATACAATGAATACAAAAAATTGTGTTATTAATATTAAAATTTTTAATATAAATTTAATAAATAAATTTTAATTTATGGCTAATGAATGCTGTTTCTACAATATTTTATAGCTTAGATAAAACAGAACAAAAGAACCCGAATTCAAAAACTTTATCATCTTATTTATTCACGGAAAATTGCTGTAAAAAAATTGTTTAACCATAAAACAGTAGCAACGCACCTTCGAAAAATCTAAAAATACAACGCGACTCCACTCACACGACACACACCACCTATCTGGTTAGCCGCGCTGTCTGGCTCCCGCAACTACATAACCCAGCCGCCCAACAGAGAGACGCGTAAATAAGAAAACGTAGCCGGCGAAAAACCGCTCTAACGGCCACCAGCTCGCGACGTTGTTCTAGTTTACAGAAAAGTAGCGACCTCGCGCCGCTTAAATATTAAACCTCTCGCGCACGAGGCGGCCCGGACAATAACGCGAGCGCGCGCGTTCGTTCACGCAACCTGTCGTATACCGGCGCCATTTATCCGGATATATTGCCGCGAAAAATCGCGAGTCGCACCTTTAAAATTTAAATCTCATTCCGCGGTTATTCCTCGGTTGAAGCTCGAGAACCACCGCGACGATGGCTCGCGCGTTCGCAAATAAGTGCCGGTGAAAGGTTTTTCGGCTAGACGAGAGTCTTTTTTTGGTCCTTCTCGATTCGTTGAAGAATCCGACGAACGGCTCGCCGAGAAATAAATTCGCGTTCACGAGCGTCCGAGGATTGCGGATTGGGTTTTTCTGCTACCTTCGTTCTTCTCGGTGTCGCCGCGCGAGCTATAGAGCAATTGCCAATCTCTGCGCTGCTTTCCTCCTGAACACTCTGTCTCGCTCTCCTTTCCAAATGTGACTCGACGTAGCTGCGCGTCTGAATTCGAGTGGCGTCATGACGAAAACTGATTTCACTCATCCTTATTTTATACAGCGGGGGACTCTTGCGAGATTGGAGTTTTACGCGGACGGCGGGTTTTAAAAATTTTACACGCCCTTTGGCCGCGCGCGCGGATTCACTGCGCTCGGGTGATTTTTTTTAGGACTCGACGGCCCGGAGAGGGTTGATACGAGTGCAGTGAAAAAGTATATTGGAATAGATTTTATAAGATAGCCAATATAAAGGGACGATGGTTTGAGATACTGCGCTTAATAGTTTTGAATAAAATTTTCATGGGGCACGTTAGGACGGGAAATAAGAACTTGTATGCATTTGCGCAATGGTACGGATTTTCTTTTACATGTTCTGAGAATTAAGTTTTACTGATCTTCTGAATGCTGTTATAAAAGGATCGTGATACTTTAAACATATGTTATACTTTAAATTGTTGAATAATTGAGCGAAATTGTAAAGTCATGTTCAATTCAGGTTGTATAAGCATCTCCTCCGAAGAGAGCAAAGACTATCATTTGATCTCGAGGAAGAGGCGAGTTTTATACAATAGTACACCACTATTATAATAACTTTAAGCAAACAAACAATCATTCAAAAATCTTTGCCATCATTAACCATAAATATCAATCCATTACAAACTAGTGCACCAGTCCACACGAGCCATAAAAACAGCCGCGCAAACAAACCGCATAAACCTTCACTCGCACTAATAAGAATTAAGTCTCTTGCCAGCTTAACCGCTATTCCCGCTTGCTCCGCACATTCCTTATCTCACCAGCGCTCTCTAGCTCACGTTTTCTCCACCCCCACCACCAGCCTCATACCTTCCGTTTCAATTGACGAGTGGACGCTCAAGTAGCAGGGCCGGCCAGCCCCTCAAAAGTATTACCCGGGCAAACATAAAACGACACTTCGCCACGGAAATTCACTCGAGCAGAGTGGAGGCGCCGCGTGGCGAGCTATTCGCTGATTGGAAAACAAACACCGAGTTATGACGCCGCGAGGAGGCTAACTCCGACGGCAAGTTATATGTGTGTGTGTGTACACGGCGCGTTAAACTTTCACAATCTTTTTAATTGTATTAGCTGGTCCGTGCGAGAGAAGAAAGCGCGCTGGAAGAGTTCGGCTCTTGTCGAGCAGCCAACTTTGCTTTTATTTGTGCGAACGAGGACGAGGAGATAGAGAGAGAGGGAGGTGGAGCACTTTTCTTCCGACTTGGGCGCGTTTTGCTTATATCAATCGCGGACTTTTCAATGTGGCTTTTAAGCTTTTTAGCTGGATTCCGATTCTTCTTTTTAATTGAGATTGACATTTTTACGCTTTTGGCAATCGTATTGAAAATAACAAAGTTTCTATTTTTCTGCTCCTATTTTCTTATAGTTGCAGCAGTTTTTTAGCGAACAAAATAACTGATTAATACAATTTTTATATTCTACTAAAAGAAAAGTGGCTCTTGCCCAATAAACAGGAAGTACAAACAAAAACCATTACACAAAAAAATCTCATCAATAAATCTTAATTCCTCTCCGCGTATCCTTACACACGCACGACCATACATCCTCTTCCTCTCTTTCTCCTTTCGCAAACCAACCCCCGGAAAAGCTCTCTAGCAACTGATGAAGATGCATATCGGCGACGATGTAAGGGAGAGCTCAGCCTGCCGGAAAAACGCTGTATACAAGTGCTCGTGCCGAGGGTCCCGACTGCCGCAGCAATTCGTCCAACAAATTTACCGTATTATGAGGGATTTCGTTTCGTTGTCCGCTGCTCGTCCGGCCTTTCTCTCTCTCGCTCTCACCGCTGGGAATAGACCTTTCTCCTCTCTGCTTTGCGCGTGGCTAGCATTATATTTTCATAAGATTTGTACACACCGCCTCGGCTCCCTCTCTCACTACCGCACAAAATCACTGATGAGATTAACGCGAATTATAATTTCATGCGGCGTCGAGACTATACCAACTGAATCCTTCTCCGTAATTCGTAGTTAGCTCTGCGCATCCCGCGGTTTGTTTTACGTCAACTCGATTGCGCTGTTCGGTCGTTGAAGTATTTACTCAGCGATTAATGACGGCGATAAAGAGCATTTCGCGTGCTATTCTTATTCGACGATAAGCGCGCCCAGTACGTCAAGTTAATACCGAGAGATTAACAAAACAAGTGTACTTTTTCCTCAAAACGATACATCGGTTAAATAAAACAGCAGCAATTACCGTTACACGGATCCACGCGTATATATTTCACAAACAAATAAACGGGAAGCGCCGCGGGCGCGCGGCAGCGCAGAGCCCATAGGCCAACGAAAACACTGCACTCGTATAATATCCGAAAAGGGCATTCTCGCTGTAAGCCCACGCCAGGCTCGTTCTCCGATTTTGATTAATCGCGCTCTCTCCCGCGCCCGAGTGTTTTACGACGCCCCAAGGGCCTGGCGAAAAACTCGCGCGGAACACATCCCCTCCCGAAATCACAACTTAATACGCGCCCCCGCAAGCGCGTGTATATATCTGTATACAAGCGGCGCGCGCGCGCTCTTAACGACGAGCCTACAAATTTCGGTCGAGGGGAGGGTAGGAGGCGCGCGCCAGACACGTTTCGCCGATGATGCATCGCTTGGCAATTACCACTCGAGTTCTCCTCGGCGCCTTGTCTCTTCTATCTCGAGACTTTTCTTCTGTCGCGCCCCCCTCGGAAGGAGTTTCCGGCAAGTTGGGCGAAGCCAAGCAGGAGAGTGTCGCCCGCTGACGTAGACGCTCCTGTATAGTCGGACGTTAACGACGTTCTTATTAGTTCGAGGAGGATTTTCCCGGGCCGAAACTATGCCGTTGAATGATTTAGGTGGCGGGTTAGGGGGAATAAATGAATTTGCGATGTTTGCGAGGACGCCTCGGTGCGCGCGCTCCGGAATGGAAATGTAAATGTTTGTCTTGTTTCGTTGTGAATTTCCGTTGGCTCTGGATTTTGAGGGTTTTTGTCTTTTTCGTTACTCTCGGTGACTCGGTGACGCAATTGTATGTTTTGTAACGAATGAAATTATTTTAAAATATTTTATAGAATGTTTTTATTTCGCTTTTGTGCTTTATTGCGCTGCCGTAGCTAAGGAAAGCAATTTACTTTTTTATTCTATTAGTACTTTTATCGGAAAACGGTAAATTTGAAAGGACGAGAAAAAATATTGTAAAATCGTATAAAGCTCGACTAAAGAGAGCAATAGTGATTTTATTTGTGCATACAAATCAAAAAATTTATCGTGAAATTTCTAATAAAAGTTTCGTTCGAAATAACTTTCTATTCAAACTAACTTTAATATGTACTATAATGACGTAATCATTTGACCGATCGATCTATGATATAATGAAATCGTAACTAATTTTGTACATTTTTTGGCTTCAGTTCAAATAAAAAACTATCACTCACTCACTCAAAAAACTCGAACGTCCTTATACGAAAGTCAAATTATCTGTATGTAGCCGGCCCACACGCTTAGTTATACTACTTCAAAGCTAACCTCTTGCAGTTTGAGCACACAATCAAGTTGTGCGTCTAGTAACGCACCTGTATATTCCGTCGACACCTGTAGCACATCGAACGTCTACATACATATATATAAATATATAAATATATATACATATTCTCTCAATACGCTAGGCAGCGGCGGCCGCGAGGCTACATATATATACGTAGGTGGCGCGCCCGGGGGTAGATCGCGAGACGAGCGAGAAAAGACAGGGTGGGGAACCGAGAGATATAATAAATTGCGACCACGCGCACGGCGCTCCAGAGAGAAACAACAGGATAATGGGAGAATCGGAGGATTATACGCGGGCGAGCGCGAAAGAGCCATTCTTATACCTTTCTCGATCTCATATTTTTTATGGCCCGAGAGAGAGAGAGAAAGAGAGATGCGAAGCCTCTTTTTCATGCTGCCACCGCCTGCCTAACCGCTCTCTCTTTTCGTTCATATATATATTTCCTACCCCGCCCCTGGATCGTATTACGCGACGTTAGTTCACGCATGTATGGAATACGTATCGCGCGCCTACAAATACGCGTATTTGATGCATTTGCGTGACTGCCTTTTTCATTAAAGGGAACTTTTCCTTTGATAGAGTTTCTTTTAACGCTTTCTTTGATTGATGAGCTATTAAATGGTTTTTTTTTTAGATTTAATACAAAATGTTTTTATATTTATTATATTATATGATTATATAGTATGAATTCAAATTACCGAGAAACAATAAATAGATCTAGATTTATTTCGTTCGCAGAGAAAGTATTATTAGTTTTTAGACTGAATTAAAACTGTGAATTGAAACTGAATATAAAAATCGTGCAAATAAAATTCCTGTTTTGATTCGTAGAAATACTTCAAATAATTGGAAAATTAATAAAAAGCATTT
The DNA here is from genome assembly GCA_900480035.1 of Eupelmus urozonus. NCBI lineage: Eukaryota > Metazoa > Arthropoda > Insecta > Hymenoptera > Eupelmidae > Eupelmus > Eupelmus urozonus. The sequence continues at coordinate 39,458 of UELX01000159.1, read as the reverse complement.
CTATTATTCGAATGAACAACGTAGTGTGATTCAATGAAACAACAGACCCGTGCTTTTTGAAAATAGATCTTTTTTCAAAAGGAGATATGCGAGATTATTTATAAAAGCATTCTAAAATTTACCTATGAATGTAAACTATACAGACAGCTAAAAATACTACAATCACAAAATACAAATATCAAATACCGAATTCAAAACTTATATAAAATTGAAAACAACGAAAAAAAAATCATATTCTGCACCACTATCGTATGAAGGCTGCTTCTAATACACCTAATAACCAACACAATCCCCATTACTCCCGAACATCCACATCAAATCAAACAACACGACTCAAATCACAAACGATTCCCGCCTCACTCTCCAGTCGGCATTTTTCCGTCCGCTCGCGCTTTCGTTATTTATTAAGTGAACCGGCTGTACACGTCGAACCGAAATAAAAAGCTCTCCGCGATAGCCGCGACAGAACCCGAGATTTCCCATATCTATTTTTAAACGTGACACAGCCAACTCCATACCGATCACATAGAGAGAGAGAGAGAGAGAGCCGCATCCTCCCAAAATCATGCAGCGACTATAAAGCACGCGCGAATGCCCCCGTGCGGGTATATAAAGAGATGCTGCGGCAGACGAGAAAGCCTAGCGTGTGTATCGGAGTGCCCGCAACATACGCCGAAAACAGAGCAACAAATCATAGAGCCGAGCGTTCATATAAAGGCCGCAGTCGGGATAATAGACGGGGCGCGTGCAGCCGATACACGCGCGCAGGGAGAGATCGTAACGCGCCGGACAGCGGAACGGATGGACTCTGGTTGGCTGCTCTGTGTGTGTGTGTGCGGGTGTCTCTGAGGACTCGTCGTTTTCCAACGCTCGCTCGCCCACCCCCGCGGGACGAGATTCGATTACGAAACGTCATCCGCGTCTCTACCGCTGCTCTCTTTCGTTCGATCCTATAGTTTTTCCCGCCGCTCGACGTTCCGAGCCTGGATAGTCTGCAGCTGGAGACTTTCGGTTCTATGATGGGTTGTGGATGGAGACGCGGTTGGGTAAAGTGCTGGTAGAGAGTTGTAGAGCTTGGTGAATGGGTTTATTTTATTTAATTAGAGAGTTTATGTAGATCGAGATTTTTGGGTGCCTTACTCACAGTTCGCTGGTGTTTAATAAAGGCTTAACAAATGGTGGTGCTTACCTGTAACAGAAAAAAGTTTATTTGGTAAGTAAAAGTTATTTTGAACATTTATTTATGTAAAGATTAAGAGAGTATTGAAGTGTGTATATACCGCAATTAATGGTGAAAGATGAAAAAAATAGAAAATCAATTTTAGGTTTGTAAAAACCTATCCCTTTGAATTACTTCAAATTTCAGGATATGATTTTACTCGGCAAATAAATGCATATGTATTTTTTGTACTATCAAGTTGCGAGTTTTATGCTCTTTCAAAGGTGGCTAATCAATTTTGGATTTTCAAGAATTAATAGCTTTTTTCTTTTTCAACCATTCCATTTCATCTTTTTATTAATTCAATGTTGTCACCAACATATGACTCTTTCAATTCTATAATTTTCTTTTACTAAAAAATACATGTGACATTACATTCTCTTATTAAAGTGAAAAACGAGCCTTTTACAGAAAACTTGTTTTCAAAGTACATATGAACTTATTTACAAAATAGAATGGTATACTAAAATTTAAAACGCTTCGAAGAGATAGTGCAGTCGGCATAATTTGACGTGGAATCAATCAATTTCACCATTTTCGTTTTCTATTATTTCCAAAATACATACGTGCAACATATGCATATTGAATTCAGCCCGCATTAAATCGTACGATTTCCGGCAGCAATAGAAACGTTAATTTGATGCGTTTGATTAATACGTTTGATTGATTCCACTTGAATCGTAGTTAGCCGCGTAATAATGTTTAATCTCGAAGAATAAATGATCCAATGCTCCGGCCACTAAACGTGATTTATTGTACCTTCGCGCAAAGACTTGATTAATTACCCAGAGAAAGCCATAATTGCAAATATCTGTTGTGACTGGCCGTTTAACTCTAATCCGCTCAGCCCGCGAAGATAAATCGATTTTTATCCATCAAAGCCGCACTTCATTTGGCCAATAAGCCCTCAAAAGCAGCCCAGCCCCGATAACAAGCTCAGCCCCCGGGACACGTAGAAACACCATAAACACAGGGCCTCGCTTACAGATCAACCCCTAATGCCGCGTCGCATTTGGAACAACGCAGAGCCGACAAACGGCCGAGCTCTCGCGAATTCATCACGAATCTGGATCAGCCGCAGCGCCAGAGGGCTATATTCTAGCGGAGGCAATACGGCGCGCACTTTGACTCAGCGTTGCAGAACCGCGCGCGAGGAAACCGTTATGCGCGAGAGTCCAGATGCTACCAGTTCGCAGGGCCAATTGCTCGTGAAGGCAGCGGAGATATAGTGCGTCCAACGGCACCAGCGCCTCATCGATGCGAGGAACAGAGAGAGAGAGAAGCGGTTATAGGTCCGTGTCGTTCGTCAGATGATTAATCGTTTAATTAGCGGCAGTGTTATATGTCGCGCTCCATAGTCACCTCTCTCATATCCCTCGCTGCGTGCGTCATCTCTCTCTCCTCCCTTCGCGCGCTTTGATGCAAACTCTATCTCTCTCGCTCGGTGTATGTGTGTGTGGGTGGCTGCCTTCGCCGCAAATATACAGCATACTCGCTCGCGCCAACTATTAATCGCGCGCAGCCGAACTTGGCTGCTGCTGCTGCTGCTGCCGCTCGCGAAGTTTCGGGCCGAGGCAAGTTTGAAGGATCGAACCTCAGGGACCGGATGGGGGGGAGGGAGGCGGGAGGGCGAATCAAACCACGAAAGAGCTGACGACGACGAAGAGATGCGCGCGCGAGCGGAGAAGCTGAGGCGGTTCGACCGATAATTGCGAATTTGCCGTGGCTCGGAGCTACGAAGCGAGCGCGCAGTTTTCTTGGATGTACGTATAATCGCGAGCGGCGCGCTGCTGGCTTGTAAGATACGGAGGGAGAAGTTTCGGGGGATGGATGTGTGTCGAAGTTTCGAGTTGAGCCACGATGCAAGATGCACGAGCGCAAGCTAAAGCAGCCGCTCGTGTTTGTATTTTACGGGTTTGTTAGGGAACTCGGCGAGTGTTATTCGAGAGCGGCTTACGTAATTTCGACGATAGACGACTGAATTCGGGATTTTTTTTTACCTGTTTTATTTTTGATTTAACGATGTAGTGAATAAAGATATTTTGATTTTTGGACGTTGTACTTTTGAAGTACGGGGGAAATAGTAATAATAGAAAAATTTATGTAATAGTGTCAAAGATTTTTTGATGTGTCAGCAATTTTTGAATAGATAAATAATTTCAGCTTAATCTCTAAGTCTGTAAACCTGATGAGAATTTTTTTTCACTTTTTCAACTTTTATGTTCATTATAACTGACGTGATACAAGAGCGCACTAGAAAAAGAAACTAGTTTTAAAATTCTGTTTCTCTAAAATTAGGTCGACTTTAATAGCCACCCTGCGATAAAATTTATTTGTTAAAAACAAAAATGTTATTACTTTTATAAATACTTTTCATTAAATATTATTTAAAAAGTTTTACTGATAATTTGTGCTAATATTTATTTTATTTTATAATGAAAAAAATGCGAGTGAATTGCCAAATGGAAAAAAGCCGGTGCGTTTTAGTCAGAATGGCTAAATTGAAAAAATGGGAAGAGGAAAATATTAACGAGGAACTTTTAAATAGAATGCAATAAATCAAATTGTATTGCATAATTGCGAGAACAATTAATGTATCGAAATGCACATAATGCACACTCGAATAACCCGGGGCACAAAAAGAAATCAACGAAATATGTATCTTGATGAAGCGGCTCGTCCAATATATGATAACGGTTTCATTTCAAATGAAATTATCAATCTGTTCCTGCGCCGCATTCAATTGCGTATTATTCTTTAATTAAAAAACTATTTTCCATCATAAAAATACGAGCGCCCGAGCGAGCGGAAATGAGAGGGCAAGCAGGCAATTAAAACTGCAGATCACGCGCCGCGTCAATCGAAATTTTAGTTTGCCCGCTTTAATTCGAACGCAGGCAGAAAAAAATGCATATTTCCCATTTCCCTCGGTCTATATACATATACCCATATATATATATATAGTTATATATAGGCGCATCTGCGTGCCTGTATATGTATGCATGGATGTGTATGCGTACGTATATATACCTACGACCTCTGATTTTCGACGACCAGCCGCGTGTGGGCAAAAATTTCCATTCGCGCGGCTATTGTGCCAGGCCGCAATCATCATTATACAGCGCGGGCTACGCTCTTGTTTCGTGATTTTCTGCTGCGCACACCCCCGTCCGTCCCTCCGATTAATAATCCGTGGGGCGCCGGTGCGGTGGTCGCGCGCAATCGCTTTAATTAATATTTATCATTCGGCCGGCCTGCTGCGCGCTGGAGAAAATGAGTGTGCGCGTCATTTGGCCTGTCTTCAATAATGAGTGGAACTGCTTGAAGTGACGTGTCTTTTTGCAAATTTTGCATAAGCATTTACTTATTAATTAAAACTATACGTGCTTTGATGTTTTATTACTATAAAATTTTGGTATAATTATTTTAACGAATTTTTTTCATCATATTTGTAAACGTAATTATTTTAATACACTATTTTCTTTAAAAATCAGCTTAAGCTGAATGACATAAATTGCATACTAAATATTGAATTTCCGCAGCGCTGATGAGACAATTTTCATATAACAATATTTTATTAAGAAAGACCGGCATGACCTTCGAAAATTATGCAGAAAAGTGCTTCATTAACCGAGTAAAAATAAGTAGCCATTTCCCTAATACCGCTTTTAATTTAAAATTATAAACAGCGTATTAAGTGCTCTCTGAAAATTATTTTCGCACACGTGTTAGCACCGAGCGTTTAATACGTCGTTACTACAAAGAGGAAAAGAATGGGGGGTGGGAGACCGAGCTTCAGAAAGAATAGACGGACGAGGAGAAAAGCGCGCTCCCCAATTCAAAATCCCACTCGCGAAAATTGCTAATATATTTTTTATCATCGTGAGCCGGTCCCAAAGGATTCGGGTATAACGGAAGCGTCGCGGCAGCCAAGAGAGACAAAGACAGAGCGAAAAAGCTTCGTCACAGCGCGCGTTTCCGCGTGAGCTGCAGTTTCGTAGAGGGGAGAGAGAGAGAGGGGCGAGCGATCCAGTAGATCAAAGTCAAAGGGAAAGTTGAACGCGCGCGACCTCGGCTCTTTCGGAATTTTTAATTAATATCTTTTTTATCCACGAGACCGGAGAGAAAGAATAAAACCGTTTGTCCCGGAAAAAAATAATCAGCAAGGCGGACGCGCGCGGGTTTTGCGGCTGCTTTTTTTTTGTTGAGCTTCGGGAGTTGAAGAATTTGCAATACTTTTTTAAGCCGCTCGAAGATTATGAATTGTTGCTGTTGTTTCTTCTCTGCGTATATCGGATTATTGTTTCCCGATTGGACTTTCAAAGCGATTTAACACGCGTTTCAACAGATTAGTTTTTGTGAAAACTTATTATTTCGGAAAAAGCTTTGATGTTTCACGCGAGAAGCCGATCGCGCTTTTTTTGAATTCACGGGCATTGGCTTTGTCCGTTATTTCGAAATTGATGCTTTTTATTGACAAGATAAAGTTATGGCTGATGGAATTGGTATCTTTGAGCGGCTATGCTACCGACGTCAATTGCAGTTTCGGATAAATTTAAAAGGAATGTATTTCCGTCCGATAGATTTTGCATATTATTTAATAATCTTTTATTTGATTTACTATTCTTGAAAAGAATGAAAGATTAAATTAACAGCATCACTGTCTTTTTTGAAAATTTGCTGTTCTCGCTTGCCTCTTCATTTACATGTTTTACTAAATGAAAACGTAAAAATTTTCTACCATTCATTTATAAACTTTAACTCTTTCGAAAAAGGTTAAGACAGAAAATATACAAAGAAAAAGCTTTTAATCCAGGTCAAATCGTAAAAGTTTTTTTCCTGCAGCAGTCGCGCTAGGATCTTTAGCAAAGCGCGCGCGCGCGGGTGCATAAAGAGAGAGAAAGAGAGAGAAAGAAAATGAGAGAGAGGGAGAGAGAGACCCACGCAAGCCCGAACGGAAAAAAGGGCGGATTCCGCAAAAAAGCGCCTCGGCAAGCGGAATAAATACGGGTAAAAGAGAAAGAGCGAGATAGAATGGAAAAAAGGAAAAAAAAGGAACGATGACGCGAACTAAAAACATGAAAAAGTACGAACTGCGCGCTGCAATTCACAGCTACCTGCAGCGGCGGTGGCGGCGGTGGCGGTCCTCGTTACCGGCAATTTATATCGACGGTACAAGCCGAACTAATTCCGGTAACAACCGCTCCAGGGGCCAGAGAGCGGATCGAATGAGCCTCGCTCTCTTGCGCTCTCTAGCCCATCGGGACCTTTGGCTCTCTCGTTCGCGCGCGCTCTCGTGTTCTCCGCTCGAAACATAACGAATACCTGCCTGGATCCTGGTTTTTTATGCCCCACCTCACTCCAATCTAGCGCGAGCCGTCGAACATTGTCCAATTTTCATATTTTATTGAATTCCATTCGAGCGCGGGTTCGACTTTCGGTTGGCTTTGCTTCCACGAGTCACGACGGTGCTTAATGAAAAAGAGAACGACTTTTTTGCAATTGATTTTTTTTCCCTTTTTTTTTTAATAATGAAGAAGGCGAGTAAATCAACTTTGTTAATATGATCGCTTTATTGGCTATTTTTTCGACTTTTAGAAACTTTTTGCGTAATTGGGTTGATGAATTTACGATAGATCTGTAAATGGAAAGTTGGCATTTAACGGAATAATTATTCTATTAATGCTGAGTTACGAGAAATTAGAAAACGTTGTTTGAAAAGTAAATCAATTTTCTACAATAAGCATTATTCTTTCAAGCAATTTCTTCAAAAACGTGTTGCTGGAAATTTTCCAGGTCACTAATTCAAATGTAAGGTGGAATCGGAATTCGAAATGACGGTTTAAAAGGCAAAAACTTAAAACCACTAAAAAGCCATGTTGCTAAAAACACGCGGTTTAAAATCTTAACTTCCAGGGTAAATTAATCCTTAATTCTACAAAACGAAAATCCAATAAAATTATTAAACCAATTAGAACTCTATTTATTCCCTATCTCAAATTAAAAGCTCGAATACCCTGAAAAAAAAATGCTTCAACCTCCTAAGAAAAAGTGCCGCTAATCCGCAGAAACGCAAATCCCAAGCAAACCGAAAATTCACTCGCACTCGAGCCGCTATCATCAGCGCTCGATAAATCCACTTCCTTCCACTTAGTTCTGCAGCCGCTAAGAACCAGAGCGACTCTTAGCATCCGTTATCAGAAGCTCGTGGCCCACTCCACACTCTGCGGGCATTCATTAATTAAAGCTCAGCGCACGTACACAAAGCGCGACAAGAAACATCCTCCCTCTCGGCGTTCGGCTCTCTTTCGCTGGTTATCACGAGGTTCGCGCACCAGTGCGCATCGAATTAGCATCGCGAGACTCTGTCTCTCTCACTGTAGGAACATCATCCAGCTCGTTGTTGTCGTAAAGTTCAAGTCCCAAGCGTAAAGGTGGGCGGAGCCACTTATAAATTTGAGATAAGCCCCGCACGTAAAGAGGAGAGCGCGCCTGGGCCTGGCCGCTCTCTTGCCTCCTCGTACGTGTGCTGACGCAGCAGATTAGCCTTGCCGAGAGGCTAGACTATCCTCTAATAGACTACCCGCAGAATCTGCGAGCGAGCCCCTCGCGGTCTTCCCTGCGCGTTACTTCTCGAGAATTTGGGCTTTTGTATTTTAATTAAATTTTTCTTGCCTAAGCTATTTATTCGACGCGCAAGCGCGCATGCACCTTGCCGCAGCGACTTTTTAATAAAGTGCCTCCAGCGCCGCGAGCGCGTATAATATCGTATCATCGTCGAAATATGCAAGAGAGTTTAATAAGAGTCAAGGAAAAAGCGCGCATTATGCTGTACTTGTACTCGCGGGTATGACAAGAAAAAAACGGAGACGAGACTTTTTTTGCGTAGAAAAAGTCCGGCGTTTGCTTTCGTTTTTTATGGGTTCACTTTTTTCTTTGTTTCGTGTCGCGGCGGTGATGGTAGCGACATCAGCGAAATTTTTATATAATATTGCGAAGGGAATATTCATACAGGGGTGCGTGTGGTCCAGTGACGGTGCAGGTAAAAGTTTCATAGGGTGTTTTCATTCTGCGCCGGGAGGGAAAGTTTCGGCATTAAAACGTTGCGAATAAGTTAGTATTGGTATTCTAACGATTAAGCGATAATGTGCTCTGATGGAATTAATAGGTTGACGAAATTTCGCATCCTTGATCTTGTATTATGTAATACTTTCCTTGCGACCAGTAAAAAGTTGATATTAATATCGTTACTGATAATTTACAATTAAAGTGAACTTGCCTCAATATAACAAAGATATTACATCAATATTACATTGATATTAAGAAAATATTATAAAACATTTTAATTATTTTTATTTTAATTTTAATTTAAATAAATATTTATTTGAATAAAATAAATCTTAAAATTATTTAGTACTACAAGAAAATTATGAAAATCGAAAACCAAGTACATAAAATATAAGAGTATATATCTACTCAATAATAAAATAGCAATCCCTTCACCGCTTCAGATCTATGTAATCCTAAACGTAAACAATTTCCAAGCGTCTTTCAACAAAACCGATTGTAAGCCTTTCTCCGAAGGCATAAAATACTCGCAGCGCACGGTGGGTGGCAAGGTACACACAGGTAGGGGAATTAATAGCCGACGACACAAATTGGATATGAGGCCTGCAGCGCCGACGCTGCTGCTGCTGCTGCGGAACGACTACGTGATTACGGGTTAATCAGAATTAATTAAGTGCCGTGGCATGCACGTCACTACTTCGTTACAGTGACGTGTCAAGTGCCACCCTGCTTCCGGTCTCTCTCTCTCACTCTCTCGCTTTCTACCTTCCAGCTAGGGTATCGGCCTACTACCCCTCTCCACGCGTACGCGATCCTAATGAATGATATGCGCTTGCACGCTTTCTGCGCTTCGAGCCTTTCTGGCCCGCGGAGTAAGTGTACCGGCGCATGAATAGATGTAAGAGAAAGAGCGGACGAGCTTACGCGGATAAAGAGCGTGAGAAGAGCGCTTCAGGGGAGGAAAGTAGCACGCGCCGGCGTGGAGCGGGGAGAGGAGCTTTTTCCTGCTCGAACGTGGCTTTGTGCAAATGATATTTTTATTTTCGGACGATTGGAGTGGGAAACTTGCGGGTTTGCGAGCTTTGGATTTTGAAATAGAAAATTAACCAAATTGGCAATTGTGTCGATATATTTATGTCAATCGAATCAATTTGCTGCTGAATTTGTTAATTAATAAGAAATATTTGAATAGAAGGTATAATTGTGTATTTGGAAATGTTTGATTGTCAATTGACTTTATAATATATAAGGATTTAATGGATGTTCAATCTCAATTTCATGTTCAACATCAAGAACAACATCAATCTCAATGTGGAAGATACTCGCGCTGCATAGCTAAGATTCTCTGCTGATGACCTAGATCTACTTCGACGTCAAGATAACAAGGAAGTTAGAATTGAATCAGTTTGTTTGAAAGTAAAAAAATACGAATTAATCCAACAACGGCTGATGCTCGATGGAAACGTCAAGATTATATTCCCAGCTAAATCGTTTTCATATAAATATACAAAAGTTCTCCGAACAATTCTCCTCCACATTCTCCTCTGCTACTCCAATTGATAACGTCAGAGAGTCGAAAAATCTCCAAAAAGTTTATTCTAGCCTCCTCGTGACATTTTCCAGCCTCGGCACGAAATGATATTTACATCCGCATTATCCCGGCGCAATGCAGCGCATTAATTTATGAAAGTACACCGGTATAAAACGCGCCTGTCACTCTATTGCGCGCGCGTATCTCCCGTCCCATTTTATTATTTTCCCTCTCGCTCCATAACGTCACATCTACAATTTAATGCTCGCCAGCAATGCGCAATAACATGCCGGCAGTGCCGCTCTCTTTTTATCGCGACGAGTAGCGAGCCCCCATAATTAAATACAAACGCATTAAGCACTTTGAAATACATTCGTACACGTCATAACGAGAAATCTCGCATCGCGGTGTCTCCCTTCTCTATCCGGCTGCGCGCGGGAGCTCGTACAAATATTTACAGCCTCATTCAAAATGCATGAAAACGCTCGTTCGGCCAATTTGGCCGGGAACTACGATGTTACTGTTCGGCGCGGAACTTTATTAAAACGGATGTGAGTCGTGCCAATTGTAGTGGCGCTCGATATGCAAATGCATCGATGGGCCTGAAGTGCTACAATCGCCGATGTAAAATCAGAAATCCCAGCCCGTAGTCCGCGAATAGTCCGTAATGAAGCCTTTTATAAAATATTTGCAGAAAGTCACTCAAACTGCGAGAGAGATCAAAATTACAACATGGCCATGTCGCTTCCTTTTTAACATTTCGCGGATAAAAGCCTGCTTAAAATACAAATGCAGTTGCAGCCAAATGGATGTAAAATAAAAAATTCCTCGTTACTCCACCCGTCCCCTTCCCAAATCAAGCGTATAACCAGCCATCTCTTCTCACCTCTTAAACTATTTACACAGAATCTATCGAAAATACAGGAAAATGCACTCGTTTTCCTCCAAATTTCTCCCGAGCGCGTAAAAGCTCCGCATCGCGTCCACCCAGTTTTTGCCGGCTCAACGCTTCCCGCCATCGGCCCCGAAACGCTGCAGCTCGGCTTGCGGCGCTTTAATCTCGTCTCGTAAAATATTCATTATAAATGGGAGTGCGCGCGCTGCAACGGTTCGGGGGCAATATTGACAGGACGCTCTCGCAACGCGCAGCTACCTCCGCGGGTGTGAAGTTCTGGTCAGGGCGTACACACCGAGCCCAGCAACTTGTTCCGTAACGAGTCTGTAGTGTATGCGTGTAGCGCGGGCCAAATTGCACTGGCCAGTGTCGCTTAATCTAGTTTAAAGGCATTCCCAGCAGGACTCGAGTCTGGGTAAGAGGGCTGTGTGTGTGTCTGTCCCTGGGGACTTGTAATCGCCTCCAACAAGTGCAGGAGCGTCTATATAGCGCCGTTCTCTCTCACTGCCGCTTTTCCCGGCTCGTTTCATTTACCACTTTTTCTCCGGGCCGCTGCTTTTTGCAGTCGAGCTGCTCTTTCGCCTATGTATGTGTGTATTTCTTTGGATCTCGCGCGCGAGCTCTCTCTCTCTTTGCCCGAGCGACGCGCTCCTTCCACCCCTTTTTTAGTTAGCGCGAGCTCGGTCTTTTTCTTTCGCCGCTGCTCTCGCACTTTTTATATAACGAACGTCACACGGAGCAGCGAGTGTGTACACACGCACGGCGAGTTGCTTTTATTAACGTTAACGGCTGCGAGTGTACACGGATCTGCTCTTTTGTTTCAGTTGTGCTGGGAAGAGGTGGTGCGCTTTAACATTTTGCGTGATTGTAGGGAAGAGGCGTTGGGGGTAGGTGTCTATTTTGCTATTGCGCGAGGCTTGCTTTTAGCATGTTTATTAACTTTGTAATTCGTTTGTAAGCTGCGCGCGCGGAATTTCGAATTTGGAAATTGCATTGCCAAATTGCCGCGGAGCTCGCTGAAACTCGTTGTCGTGTTCGAGCTGAAAAAGTGTAAAAGTTTTTCAGTTCGTTTAAGTTCAACTGCACTAAAATGCACCTGTTATGAATCTGAAATTGTTGCTGTACTTTGTTTATTAAAATATTTCACCCTCATTTTTGAAGTAATATAAGAAAACTTTGTGATTCTGTTAACATTAATTTATTTTAGTCAAGTTATAACGATAAATCTCCTCTGATGATAAAAGTCGTCAAGTGAAGCTATAATAAATTTTCTTTTAAAACATCTAAAAAATTATAAACAACGAAAACAACAAACTCGAGATAGTTTACAAGCCGTCAGTCGCGAGCCGTCAAAGTCTCGTCGGGCTAAAAGACACCTTCATCGCAGCTTGCTGCAACAGCGATTCCACTGGCCGCGAGCCAACTTGAACACGTACCTAGTCTACAGCGAACAAGAAAGAGAATGTGGTTGTTTCTCTCTCCCCTCGTTCTCTCTCTTACTCTCGGTAAAGGATAACGAGAAACGAAAGAAGCGCGAGAAAGACAGAGAGGGTCACCTCGCTATCTTCCCCTCTTTTTCTCTCTCCTCTCCAACAACATCGTCGAAGAGTAGCCCGCGCCTAATTAAATAAGACGGCCACTCTCTGTCTTTACACCCACGCGAAATTCGCGCGTCCTATCTCTTTCTCGCAGGCCCGCGCGTATGCAGCAGCACATCAGCCGCTAACAAGATGCGCCTCACCGCTGCACCACTACATCCCCACGGAGAGGCCGTTGTTTTGCGCCGTGTGACATTGTCGTGGCTCGCGCGCGGGCGGGTCAGCCCCGAGTGTTGTGTGCCGCCTCGAGTGGCCCCTCCAGCAGCGGTATAGCAGCATACCCGAGAGAGAAACTCTTGCCGGTAATTGTAGTGCCGCAGCGGCCCAAGCAGCACCGCAACTGCCGTTTGTTCGTTTTCCTGCCGCGCGCAACGTTGTTTTTCAGCTCCTCTTGTTCCTTCTGTCTTGCAGCTGCTTCTGGTTTTTTCTTTTTTATTTTGCTGTCCAAGGCGCGTGCAAGTCGACGATTTTTCATTAGCCACGCGCGCGAGCCCGATGAATAAGCCGATGTTTTTCCATTGTTTAGCTACGTTGTTAGACGAGCTGGATTATGGGGCGGGATTTTAACGATGTGAAGTTTGTGCATTGTAGAGGGAGATAAATTACTGAAATAAAGCTGAGCTTAATTTGGCGACCAAAAAGTACGTATTAGTTCAATTTTCATTATATAGCTTGTTACATTTTTAGTGATTACAAGTTTCAGTCTTATTAATTTTCAGTCATTTGTCGTTCCTAATTATATTAATAAAATCTAATTTGCATAATACGCTAAAAAAGTAACAAACTGAATCTAACACCCAAGCAATCCACATAATTTTAAAAAAGAAATCACGGTAACCTATTTCTCTCTCACAAAAAGCCGAATACATCCTCTTAAACTTCCTCACTTCTAAAAGCATCGAAACCATCGCATCGGCGCAAGCAGCCCCTGTATCGAGATTCATCGAGGATACTTTCAATTTTGTAGCGCGCGCGCGCGTTCGATGTTATTAATAGATCCAGAAAGGAAGCGTCTGGGGCTGGCTCCTTTCCCAAGCGATAACGAGGCGACTTAATATTAATGCGGCGGCAGCAGCACCCTCGTCACTGTCCGCCGCCGCCACCACCGCCCGATTAACCCCAAGAGAGAAAGAGGGAGAGAGAAAGCGTGCCCAGGAATTTTCTTAGCTTCTACAAAATCCAGGCTTGTGCGTGTGCTCGCTCACGCAATCACGCGATACTTAGAGGACGTGTATGGCGGTTAAGCTCGCGGGGGTGACGTAGATGTAATCGTTTTCAGGTAGCAGGGATTATAAAATTTTGCGGCTCGGCGTTTTTTTTTGTCGCGGTTTTAATTCATAATGACGCTGTGGTTTTGTTTCTTAACGAGCCCTGTGCTCGGGCAATTTTATAATTGAAACGCAAGCCCGTAGATTTTTTAAGATAGATTTAATTATTCGAAGGGAGTTGGTTAATTTAGTTTGATATTTATTGAAATTAAATATTAATTAATGCCGGGCTTTAACAGAGCGAGATCGAATAAATTTGTAAAGGTAGCGCTCCCGCGCTAACGTTCATCAATCAATTACGTGAAAAAAGCGTTCCCGCTTCAGCGGCTTTTTTCAGGCTGGCTTTAATTTGCAATTATATTCAAGCTCGAAAAGATGGGCGTCTGCTTATGCAGTCAGAGGAATCTAATTTCGTAAAGTGATATTTAAGCCTGTTACAAGCGGGATGAAAGCTATAAGTCGACGCGAATGATTAATGAGCTACGCTGTGTGTAAGACCGTAGCTGCCGCAAAAAATAAAATCGATAGCTTAGCTGATTTATTCCGAGCTTCATTTTTACTCTTTCCCTTTACTTTCTTTGATGGTTGAGCTTTTTATTAAACTACAGTTTTCAATTTAATGAATCGAACCGTAGTGTCGAAGATAAATTATTTGAAAAGCAATCTTACGTTTTAACGGCCGAGCTTTTCATCTGAATAGGTGAAGGAATTATCATAAAATCCAATAAATATGAATTACACGTAATAAATAAGTAAGCTTACGCGTACAGGCCGTCCAAAAAATAATATCATATTCAATAAAGCATTTCTATTCACATGTACTCCCAGAGGACCGATAAATTTTACAACGAAAAATAAATCGCCGCCCGAAATTGTAACCTATGCCCCGTAAAAGCGAAAAACGATTTACGCCCGCGCGAAAATTTCTCACGCGCCCACGCGCGTAGCCGGCAGCGAAAAAAAAAGCGGAGAGACCGATAGTTTGCGTATAAGAAATGGCCTCGCGTCTATATATTTTAATAATAAATGAAAATCTGAAAGAGGGCAATAAATCAGGGAAAATTCCGGCCGCGGAGCCAGCGTAATCGGCACCAGGCGTGCAAGCTCCGCACATATACGTACCCACCTCTACCCAGCAGAAAGAGAGCGCGCGCGCCGCGTGCGCAGCGAGTTCTCCCGACGTGATTTAATATCGGATTTTCAAATCTCCGGGCCGAATTTATGTATATAGCACCGGGGGCGCAGTGCGCTTTTTGTCCGGCCATTTCTCGATCCGCGCCTGCACACGTCCGCGCGAACCGATTTACAGTTTTTGCCCTCGCAAGCCTCCATTCTCCGCTCTGGCACGTGTCAACCTCCGTCGATTTAACGAACTCGGCGAAATCGTCGGGATTCGGTTATTATGCATGCCCGCGCGCCTTTCTCCCTTCCTCCTTTTCGCGCGCAACTTCGTCTCGGCGCCTCGTCGCATTGTTGGCTCCTGCTGCTGAGCTTGCAGCATACATATTCTCGGGAAAAAGTGTCTCCCCCCGCGCGTTCAGTGGGTATGGAGCCTCGCTAAGCAGGAAATTCTAATTCGCGGTGCCGTGGGCTGCTGGCGTCAGCCTCCGGTTTTCGGGGCGAGGCGCACAATGACGAGGGCAAGCGGGATTCCAGCGGTGGTGGTGAAAAAGAGATGCTGACCGGACTGCGGATGTTTCGAATGTGTGCACAGATGCGGTGGGAGCGTTGAATATTGCACGCGATTGGTATTGATATGGGATGATCTTTATGCAATGACTTGGTTCGGCTTCCGTGAATGTCTGGGGTGTATTGTTATTTGGGAATTTTTGGAATAAAAGGATAGTCTTTTAAAACGAATTCCATAGTGAATTTGTGAAATTAAATGAAAATATAAAAGGCTACTCAATTTAATAAGGCTGAATTATCTCAATAGTTGTTTTTAATTAAATGACTATGTTTAAAAATTACAGTAGTGCATTTGATTTAGACTATTTACAAAGACACTTTTCCGAGTATTAAAAAGTTTTATTGCAAATAAACGCGCAGGTCTGTTTAATGGATAATGCCGTCGCAACTCGAAATATTTAAAATACTGGCCTCACCAGGAGCCCCATTCATTAATTCCCGTTTTACGGTCGAACTTTTTATGGAACATCAAAACAGCTGTTTTACACTTCGTTTACAGCGAAATGCGCGAATTCAATCAAACGACAGTATATTTTCAGGGCTGCCCCGCGGAAAAAGGCCAACAATTTGCGCAACGCGTTTTCATTTTAAATTCATTTCATACTTTTCATCGAACGGAAAAAAACGAGAATAGTTGCGCGAAGCCCAGCCGCGCAACATAAAGAAATTAAAAAAAAAGCGTGTACAGCAGAGTAACCCAAGCGCGCGCTTGGCGGGTGAAAACGAAATTTCCAAGCGCATTCTTCTGCTCGGCAGAACGTCAAAAAGCCCGCGCATCTCGTAATTCTCGCCATTAAAAAATAATCACGCGCGAAACCATCAGAACGACAATACCGGCGCTCCTCGCTGCCAAACAGCGATTCGCCGCGGTATTGTGACCCCTTTTTTCTTCCAAAGGACGCACATCGAAAAAAAATGACGGCGCACGTCCATCCACGCGCGATATTAAAAAAATGCCTTTGTGATCGGCGAGCATCAAGCCCTGTGACTAATGACACGCTGCTGACTTCCGATGCAGCCTCCCCCCCGCGCGCGCAAATAGCCAGGCCGACCCTCCCACGCCACTAATCGATATATCGGACTGAGCGCGGCGGCGGTGGCGGCAAATCGAGCCTGATGCTCTAAGTAGCGGAGGGTGTTGCCAAGTCCCTCTGCCTTTGATTAATCAACGGGGAGGTGAGGATGCTGCTGCTGCTGGCGGGGGGGGGTGAAAGTGAAGGACAACTCGAGAGTCGAGCCAAGACGCAAGGACGCGTGGAGCACTTTTGATTAATGGTAATGGAGATACGGGAGAAGCGGCCTCTTACGGTTCGCGGAGCGTGTGATGTGCGAGAGACAGAGAGGCGTGGGCGTGATCGAGGTGTTTAAGATTTTAAATGAGAGAGTGTGATTCGATTTGGGAGATTGGTTTCTTTTATGACTGGAGAGCGTGGGTGGGATATTGATAAGTCAGACGTGTAAATAGTGCCTCGGAAGTGTCGCTAACTAACTGCTCTTCAGTCGGAGAAAGTATATCCGCGGGAAATTCAAACTTCCGTAATTACTATTTTCAGAAGTAAAGTTCATATTCAGCCTTTAAAGCCGCAAAATCGTCAAGGAATAACTCCGCGCCATCCGATTAATTTGCATTCCGCGGCGCAAGCGGCTGCGGCAGCTCTGCGGCCGGGAGATTTAAGAAGTTCATAAAGACATGTGGCGAGGCACGTCTTGAATTTTGAGACAGCGACTGCGGCAACCCTTCTCAGTCCAACTTCCTCCGCGCGCGGCTAAACTCGCAGTTACATTCGCGGGCCGCCTGTCGTGTCTGTTTTTGGCCGGCATTATACTCGCGCCTGATGTTCCACCGGGCGAGTTTAGCGTGCCGCTCATTGGTCTGGCTCAGGAATTACCGAGAACGTGACTTGTTAGTTTCATTACTCTGGCGAATAGCTCAGAGAGGCTGTGTGTGTCGCCTAGGATTGCTACCCTGTAATTCTCGTAGTTTAATGCCCTGGAGTAGGAAAGAGTTGAGCGGGGACGCTTAGTTCGTGAATTTTGCGTATGAATCAATTAGATGCTTTTGACTTTTATTGTTTTAATGTGTGAAATGTAATATAAACATTTGAAATAAAATTAATGTAAAATGCGGACAGCGAAGTTGCCTGTCAGTAGATCATGCCCGAAATGGGTAAGACAGACGCGCATACGGACAGCATCACATATTTCACCTGTCTATGGCTAGTTACAATGTGATAAATCTAAAAAATTGCAAAGTAACAATATTTATACCGGGCTGTAAATCAAATATTATTTTACGCGTTCGCGAATTTTTCGAATTTTTAAAATTCCTACGGCAAGTTTACACCTAATACAACGTAAAATACAGCCCACCTCAACCGAATGCAGCGCCGAACAATCCATTCCGAGCGAATGACGCACGCACAGAGCCGACTATCCCTCGCCAATATAAAACCGTCGATAAAATTGACCCGAAAAAAAAGGAAAAATATAAATATGCGCGATCACGCGATGCGCCGGGAAAAACGCATATAAACTACCGTCCCAGTCATTTTTCATTCGGCCAAGCAATAAACCCCGACGATTACTATTTTTCCGACTTGTCGATCGGGCAAGGACTAGCGCGCTGTCACGGCAGCTCGCGCGCGATTTTTGCCCGGCGGCCCGATGGCAAGATAACCCCGCGCAGTAGTCGGATATCTCCTATGCAGCGGCGGAAGCCTTCGAGTTTTGGGCACGAACCGCACGCGCGCAGCTGGATTGCGATAACGCACGATCCCTGACGCGGGATTAGTTCGACGGTGCTTTCTGCCTCTCTTTTGCTTGCTCGATAACGCGCGCCGTCTCGATGAACCCGACGGCTGGCTCGTCGATGCCGAGCTGATCGAATGAGAGTCTGGAATTTTTGGATGGGAAAATGCGTGGGAGATGAATGTTTTTGAAATTATTGTTAAATTTGTTTTTGGTACTTTTGGAAAGAGCTGTGGAATTATTTTTGAAAATAAAAAATATAGATGCTTGTGAAACGAAAAACAGTATAAGTAAAGCTTTTAATGGCTCTTCACTCGCGCTTGATAAGTTTACAGCTGCAGTGGAAGCAGCAACTTTTAGTTCGGCATTTATTTAAAAGTTTTCGCAAGTTAAAAAAGTTCGAGTCGAGTAAGACAAATGGCTTTTCGGTCGCCGGCGCCAGATAACTCGATAATTTTTTCGTTCCTCCGCTCGACTTTGCGATTTATTTTTAAATAGAGAGTGATATTAATTTGTCTCTAATCAATGGCGTAGCAAGCCCGAAGTGTACGAACGGCAGGATAAGAAAAGAGGAACGGGTGAGGCCAGAGGAGAAGCTAAGAAAGTGGAGGGCGTAGTTCGCTTCGAGGAGTTCGCTGCGCTGAAAGGTGGCCTCCATTTGTCACTGTCCCGGACAGAAGTATACTGGGAGAGAGAAAATCGATTTCTTATATGTGCGCTATCCTCCCACACTGTGATAAAGTCCATTGGCCACCGATACACAGGCTAGTGACAGTCTTTTTTTTTAGAAAATTTTATTTTTTTTTTATTTGGTGAAGGTAGAGTTTTTGTCGGGTGGTTTGATTCGGATGTACTTTAATTAGATTTGTTTCTGATAGAAAGCGGAATTTTATTTATTCATTTCGTTCAAAATTATATAATTTAAGAATAAATTGGATTAAAATCTTGAAAGTCTGAGCAGTGGAAACCTAAAATACTTCCAATATAAAAATTCCCTTTAAAATTTCCTCTGCGCACATGCAATCGATTTATCGTAAATTGCTATAAAAATTTAATATAGCTTGATTGAAACTAGCAAAATCGTATTTTAAAATATTGTATTTCAACTTAGCACTATTTCGAATCAATATCCAATAGTTCAAAAGTAGGTTCACGCTAAGATCACAATCTCGGAACCTGGAGAATATTTAACATTCTATGAAAACCAATATTTCCCTGCACATTCCAATTTCGCCCGACATATTTCGAACCACATTTCCTTATACAATCCTTACAATTACCTCTTTCACCGTTCCCTTATACAAACTCCGCAGCCAACAGAGCAAAATACTCAATGAAAAGACCTCGCTCTCCCCTCTCCCTCCTCACCGCTCTTTCTCTCTCCCCCAGGATCAAAGCTTGCCAAAGCGGCGACCTAAAAAAAGCTCTCGCAGAGAGGAAAAAAAGGGGGCGGCAGCGCGCGTGAGATCCCCGAGAAATCGATGAACTGGCATGCACGTCGGCGTTATTATTCAGATCTCGTTTCGTATACTTTTTCTCGAAGGGAGAGAGAGAGAGAGAGAGAGCCGCACTGGGCGAAAGTACTACGAGCCGGCCGAAAGTATTGATTCCAACGCGGTCGATAGGCCCTGTTACGCGGCTGTGTATACGTATGTGTGTGCAGCCGTTGCAGCGTTTCTTCGCCAGCCCGCGATAGTTAGCCAGTTTGCGCCCGTCTGATTGCCGTTACGCAGACCGCCGGTAATCTGGCGCATACAATGAACTCCATTTCGGCGGGGCGCGTTATATATACAGGCCGAAACTCCGGGCCTTTTTCTCCAAAAACACGTGGGCGAGAGAGAGAGAGAGGGAGGATCCGACGACGTGGAAAGTAAGGTAAAAGCTCGCGATCGCGCATTGCACGAGCCAGGCCCCTCCGAGCCCATTTTCCGTCGAATACAACTTGCGGTTATACGAACTCTCCAGCGGCTAACCGACATCTAGCAGTGTGAGAGAGGGAAAGAAAGAGAGAGAGGGAGATAGGCAGGCAGAGGCGCACGGGCGCACACGTATAGATATACGCACACACACACACACAGTGGGATAGAAAATAAAAGGAAGAGAGAAAGTACGATGAAGCACGCGAGCGAGCGCGGCCCGCGCTATCACGAGTTTTCCCGAGTTTTCCAGCGGTAGAGTTATCCGTGCTGGCGGCGGCGGTGCTGGGAGCCTCTCTCACTCTCTCCCTCTCTTCGTGGGGGTGTTAATTACCAGCCCGTTCTGGCTGTACAAAGAGAGAGAGAGAGAGAGCGAGAGAGAGAGAGAGAGAGAGGAGAGAGAAAGTGGAAGGGAGAGAGAGAGAGAGAAGTACCCTTCCGCGCACAGCGCTGTGAACGAAGTTGGATTTTCGCTCTGGGCTGGTAGTGGTAGTGTAGGAAAGGATGCCGGCGCGCGCCGCCGCCACCCGGGTGCGAGATAACATTTTCAATTACCTGCAGGATGTGACGTAGTTATGAGTTAGCTCTCTCTCCCACTCTCTCTCTCTCTCTCTCTCTCTCTCTCTCTCTCTCTCTCTCTCTTTCTACCTAGGCAAGAAGAAAGAGATAGAGAGAGGGAGCAAGAGAGTCGGAGGGGAAGGTGTTCTCTCCCCGTAAGTAGAAACGTATATCCCATCTCTGGAGAGCTGCTTCGGGAGATGATGAGGCAAGATGGGCTACTCGCGCGTAAAGAGTGCTGCAGCCGGGAAAACGAGAGAAAGATGAAGAGAGGGAGAGGAGCCGAGAGGAGCAAGGATGTCTACTAATACTAAGCGAAAGAGGAGAGCGGGAGAGGGCGCGTGTCCCTGAGCGATAAACTAAACCCGATTAGGGGATAGTTGTTCCTCGAGGTCCTGCGAATTTAACGTGAATTACTCGCTGCCGGGCTCTCTCGTCCTTCGCGCTCTCTCGACTTCCAAGATTTTCACTGGACAGCGGCAAGACCGCTTGCAAGCGCGCGCTATTTTCGTTCGTCCTTATCCCTGTTTATCTAGACAGCGCTTGATGCATCGAGAGGAAGAAAATCTAGCCATGTTTTTTCCTCGACTTTTCAATGGCAGACGACGCGAGCTTCTTTAATTTATTGCCCTCCCGCTCTCTCTTTCTCTCTCTCTCTCTCTTACTCATTCACGATTTCTATCAACTAGGGTAGGATAGCGTGGGCGCAAGATTCGATCCAATTAGAGGGCTACTGCTTTAATGTAGGGGAGCACGAAAGGACTTTCGATGATAATCCCGCTCTCGGGCTCGCCTTCTTTTCTCCGTTCGACGCGATTCTTATTTCGTTTATTCTACTTTCTCCTGCGTGAGCTTGCAAGATTGTTGAGACTGTTCTGCCGTGAAGATCCCCACCTTCCTCCCCTGCTCCCAGCCTCGGAGATTCTTCTCTTCTCGAGTGAGACGGAGATGGAGAAGAGCCGGAAAGTCGATGGGATACTGTGATTAAAAGAATGGCTGAATAAGTGGAATAATTTAATGCGGGGGAACGAGAACTGCCAAGCGACTTTGAGTGTTATCGTGACTTTCCTGCCTTATTTTGATTGGAGGAAAACTTGGGACTAATCTGGATTTATAAAAAAAAATCCTTTGTTTAACGCGCTTTTTCAAAGTTAAATCAGCCTTAAAAACTACAGAATGTAAATTTCGTCATGTTTGTTTTCTGGATAACCTAGATATGGCCGGACTTTTAAGCTAGCAGAAAAATAATTATTTTCACCAAATCATAATTTATGCGATCGGGAGATTAAGAGCGGGATTATTCAAATTGACTGCATAATTCTATTTAACACACCTCGCACGAACAGTTTCCACGCCTAATTCTAATCTTATATTTTTAAACGCACAAAAGAAGCTAAGTCCCAGCGTTTAGCAGTAAAATATTACAACAATTCCAGTAACCGACAGTGCTAGATAACCAGCGCGCTCGAGGAGCTCTAGACGGCCGAGGAGAAAAAATGAGAATATGGAAATATGAGTAAGGAACGTAACTGATATAGTCGTGAAGCGCGGCAGCAAAAAAAAAAGGAAGAGAAGAAGGGAAAGAGAAAGAAGAGAGCAAGCAAGTGAGACGTATAGAAGCGCCGTCTCTGGGCGACGCGGTAATTTCACGGCGACTACCTCTCGGCGCTGGATGCATTTTCCGCGCTCGAGTATGAGAGCTCGCCGCCGCCGCTGCCGGAGAAATAAATCAGCCGGGCGCGACCTTGCTGCCAAGCGCTCAAGCCCGAAGCGAGTGGCCTTCGCACTTAATTCCTTTAAAGCTTCGACAATGATTTTCGCAAGGAGAACGTAGCTTTTTCGGGGGGAAAATCCCGGAGTTTATTTTTATGGTTGCGGCAATTGTTTTCGGGGGGCTTTGGAGTGATTTAGTTTGAATTACTGTCGATTTTTTAATTTCTGGCAAGAGTGTTTTATTGAAATTGGTTGGGCATAGTGACGCACGAATATTTTGTGTTGTTAAAAATAATGATAAGTAGTGACAATTTATTAAGCTAAGATAATAAGCGTTGATAGTGAAGGACTTTAGTGATTGCGTAATAGTAAGAAGCAATGTTCCAATGGGTTACATATATTTTTATTTTTGGCATTTTTACAAGAAGATATTTTGAAAAATTTTGAAAATACAAAGGTCGCGAAATGTTTAATAAAGATATAGGTTACAGCATAGTAACATAAAAAACTGTTTGAAATAAATCATCGGCATGTTTCAAAAGCATGTATTAATTATTTTCAACGTAAATTGGAAATCAGAAAGGAAATGTTCCATCAGACGTTAATTGAATGCCAAATAACGTATTTTAAAACGTTTTAACCGTCAATTGCGGAAGCTTTAACTGAAAATGAAAATAAGTGCACATTAAAAATTCACAACACGATCGACTCCGAACGAGCAGTTATCACGACCACCTCTTTTGGATATCAACATTATTTAAACCTCCAATACGGTCAACAACAAATATCCGGAATCATCGTCGCAATTATTTTTATTATTATGATCATTTTTACTGTTAGTATCAATACTATTATTACAGAAGAAATAGATTAGGAGCCGAATCAACTGCGACCACGCGCCTTCTTGACTCCTCTTAATTCTCGCTCGACGTTAAAAATCCTGTCTTTCCGACCCTCTTCTTGCGCCGAGGTTATTTCTCTTCTCTCTTAGCGAGTCTCTTCTGCCGCTGACGTCATATTTATCTCCGTAACTGCGCGATTATGGAGCTGTCGTAGAAATAAAAAGGCAGGAAAAAACAGTCGCAGCATCAAGAGGCAGAAGAATAACTGCTCCTTCTCTCTCTCTGCCATTTCC
Organism: Eupelmus urozonus; assembly: GCA_900480035.1. NCBI lineage: Eukaryota > Metazoa > Arthropoda > Insecta > Hymenoptera > Eupelmidae > Eupelmus > Eupelmus urozonus. The sequence continues at coordinate 16,120 of UELX01000159.1, read as the reverse complement.
TCTCTATCCCCGCACGCGATGGATAAATCTATTTATAATAACGTTTGCATCGACGTCGCGCGCATTAACATAACGAGTCCGCGCGTGTACACGAGTTTCTTGCGACGTCGGCGTTATTAGCCCGTAATCAATGGAAAGAAGGGACAGAACGAGGCTGGGATCGATGATTTCCGGTCCCGGCGGAGCATAGCGGTCTGTTTCTACTGATTTATCGGGAGGGCGTTTCTTTTTTTTCTGTTGGACGTCGGGCGCAGATGTGCGTGCTCGTGCGCGCGGCCAGGTATAATAGATAATGAATAGGGAATTTTTCTTGAGCGCGGTTATGTATGGCCTTTATGATTTTTCTCACTACATCTGTCATCCTTACACGGCGATTTTATGCTTCTGTCCCAGGAGAAAAATCGCGGGCTTGAGGATGTGAATTTGGTGATGGGAAATTTATTTGTGGCGGTAACGGTTGGGCGAAATTTGGTATTCGGCATTTGGAAAAGATATTTATTTATTTATTATTTATTTATTGCAAGCAAAGAATTGATATAATTAAAATAAATACGTTTAATATAATAAATTATAATGAAAATGCTTTTTTATTTCAACTAGAAAAAGCTGTCTACTTCAGAAAGCAAAAGATATTGGCTGCTACATTTCAATGTCTAGCATATTTCAAGTGTAGTTCGAAATCCGAACAGCCCCACTGAATTTCCGAAATTCTCTTTTATTAAAAAGTTAAAGCCCGAGCACTCCAAGCCTCCGCAGTAATTGGGATAAGTGCCGTTCGATGTTTACGCCCTCACAACTTCAAGTTCCGCGAAAAAATTTCTCAAGTGCAGAGCGCGCAAAAAGTTCCTCGAGCACGAAACGCTATTGCGAAAATTTCGCAAAACCCTCTCGAGCGCGCAGCTACCCCGGTGCGCGCGCGCGCGTCATCCGGCCGCGAGACAATCGGCAGCCAAGCGCGCCGAAATCAGGCCTCGCGTCTCGCATCGCACCCGGCCGTCATCTTAATCAGACAAAAAGGCTGAATCTCCAGCGAGTTTACCTCCGTGAGCACGCGAGAAAGTGGTTCTGATGCACGAGTAGGAGCAGCCCAGCTCTGCGCTACGCTACGCTCGCTTTCCGGCCGCGCGAGTTTCGAATTACACGTGGAAAAGTTTCGCTCGGCGCGCAGGTCCCTCCCGGAGGGACTTTGGCTGCGGCGGGGCTGCTTGCAATTTATAACCCTCCTTAACTGAATTCGATGCCGGCTCTATTACTTTTGCTCTGGCCTCTTTCGCTCGAGCGCGCGTATATAGCCCCGGCGCTATTACTTTTAACATTTCGATTTGGCAAATAGTGCCGAGTTCATAAGAATTACTTTGTGCCGTGCCGACGGCCGAGTCGCTGCGCGGCTGCGCGGGAGGGAGAGGGGAACGAGAGAGCCTAGAGGCTCTTGAGAGGACTTTTTAGGTGAAGGGGTGAAAGGAGAGGAATGAATGAACTTTGGCTTCGGCTGGGAAGGATGTACTTTAAAAGGAAAGCGAGTATCGCGAGCACGCGTTTAGTCTGGCGAAATGAGAAGAAAAAGTTTTTCACTAGCTTGTTTGCTTTGTTGAGCGGCCCGATTGGATTGGCTAGTTTCGAGTCAATGTTTGACTATTTACGACCCGTTTTTTTTACTGTGAAAATTAATGAATGAATGTAATTATTTAAAACGTTGAATTTATCAATATAGAATAACGTATTGATCTACATATGTTTTCCCTTGTTAATGCCTTGTACATTTATTTACATAAAGCACAAAATACTTTGCAGAAAATTCAATGTACGTTATAATTACATTGTTAATTAAATTGCATGAACAAGATCCAGAATGAAACAACAATACAACGAAATTAGTACAGAAAATTTAATTAAAACAGAAATCATTCAATCTCTATACAAAACGCTTCCGACAACATTTTTTAACGATCGACAAACGCAAATTATAATTCTTACAAATCCGACGAATCGATAGTTCAACTCACTTCCACACCAATCAAAAACAATTCCACCCAATTTACAGTCGCGCCTCGCCATTATCCCCATTATCCCTCCCGTCCAGCTCCCGAAAATTCAATCATCGCAAACGAATTCCGGACGACGCTTCCGTCGTCACCTCGTCGCTCTGCTTCGGCCGTCGGAATCAATCGATTCGCAATCGGCCGACAAAAAGAGGAGCTAATCAGGAGGCCGCGAGGCCCGAGCGCAAAACGCGCCGTCCATTATACAAATCCGAATTTGCTCGGGCATATCCGTCACGTATGGAGGCAGCGCGCCGCCGCGGGCGCAGTAGTAATGGCCCTTAACGAGTCGGACGCGAATTTTCCGATGCGCGCGTGTTATTAGACACAGACACGCGCGTGCGCGCGTATACGCCGCGCCCGGAAACTGGCGCAAACATTTCTAGTTAGGGCGCTGTTGCTCGTGCTGGACTGCGTGTGAGCGTGGATTGGGAACGCGCCGGTTCGATTTCGACGTTGGGAGGAGGTTGGTGGGTTATGCAGGGTTTAGGTTTGGTAGGATGGATTGCGGGAAGTTTTTGGATACTTTTTAAAAGTTAGTTTTAGAAACTAGTACTTTGAGATAATTATATCAAAATTAAAATTATTGTGTTTTTGCTTACTAGTTTATTTAGTACTTTATTACATGTTAAATGGAAGGCTTTGGAAAATTAGTGTTAATCCTAATTGCTATATCATATAATTTTACATCTTATTCGTGATAACCATAAATTTACTTATTAAACCTCTAATATATTTCCCACTCGCATTAGAGAACGACTCGCGGCACTTAAATACCTCAGTTTGCCGGTTGCACACGTAAACCCAGATGTCTACAAGCCCTAAATCACGCTCCGAATCCTCGCGCGTAAAAGAAAGCCCACTCCAGACTCCCCAGCCCCCCACCCCCTCGGCGCGGCACTCCCAATTGGCCTATTACGTCGAGGCAGAGCCCCGCGCGAGAACTCGGTAATAAGTTTCCGTTGCACTTAAGGCCTGAAATTCCTCTAGACCCGCATTCATCTTTCTCGCGTCGAATCCAAAAGAGCGCGAATACACCCACACAGAGAGAGAGAGAGAGAGAGAGAGAGAGAGAGAGAGAGAAGCAGAGCGAGGGAGAGCACACGTGTCGGGGGTGGGTTAACCGCGAGAAGCCGCGTAGGATATGGAAGGCCGAGGAGATATCTGCATATTTAGCCAAGGGTCGCGCCGCGGCGACCATTGGAATTGCAAAATTGCAAATTGGACTTGCTCCTCGCGTGTGTGTGTATGGGCCCTGGGCTTCCTCGGCTGAAACTTTTCGAATTAACCCGCCGCGGCTCGAGGAGCTGTGTATGCGACGATTAATGTAAATTTCGCGACTGGAAACACACCGCTCTGAGAGATTTCGAGTGCGAGCCGAGATGCGCGCGATGTTTTTAGGCTTGCCTACTCTCTCGCTCGGAGTGGAGTAAATACGGTTAACGCCGCGCGCGAGGCCGAGTTATATACACGAAGGAGAGCAATTTTCGCGGATGATGGGGGGTAGGGGGCCGAAAATGCTTCGGCAGCACGCGCCGCGGCTCTCGTTCGACGTTGGATAAATGGACTGTACAGAGTCGTTCGGGGGATAATCTATGCATACTTTGCATTGGCTCGGGCCGCTCTACGGTCATTTACAGCATTTACATTTTCGTGATAATTGCCAATCAATATGTTAATTTTTTTCGGCGCTGCGCGATATCTCTACTTTATTTTTTGCTTTTATAGAGGGAAGAGGAAGCGAAATGAAGTTTGGTCGTTCTTCGCGAAGACGGAGGGTTGAAGTTTTAAATAGACGAAAGGTTTATGAAGTTTTCGATGAAAAAATGTAAAGGTTAGATTTAGGGATGGCGGTTTTATAGAGATAAGAATAGATTAGAAGTTACGGTATAATAAACTGGAGGAAACGAGCAGGTTGTGCGTATAATTCGCAATATTCGTAAGATTTCCGGTTTTATTAAAATTTCAGAATCATGCAAAGGGTCCGTTCTGGCTGAGTTCGACAAAACTTATGGTAAATTAATGCAGAAAGGTCTCATAAAAATATTTGCCGTTGCTCGGCCCCCCCCAAACTTCTCTCTATAGATGAGCAAAGAAAACTTTCCCTAAACTTCTCCCATACTATCATTTTGCGGTTCTAGCTTAGGATTGTCTTATTGCATAAACTGCTTTCAAAGTTCGGTCAAAGTTTAAGGTTGCAAGTTGAGGAGAAAAATCTCCCGAACTTAATTTTATGATGTTTATATGTGGATATGCGCGCGGAGTTCGACGGAAATATGCAATTATGAGTGATTTGTTCAGATAAGTTTATAAATATTAAACACCATTTCTTTAAAAAAAAGTTGATTAAACTTTTTTAGCAGTCAGCTATATGATCGCGTATTTTAGTATAATTCGCGTATAATAGTATCAAAAATCGATATTATTCGTTCGTTGATATGTTCAGGATTTGAGAAAAGCAGAAGGATTAATTGTACAAAATGAAAAACCTCTTATTTGAAAATCGAATTTACATACCTGTTCTCGTTATTTCATTAAATTATTACAGCAATTCAAATCTGAATGTAATTTTCATTTTAATAATTTATATATTTCAAGGAGCAAATTAATTAATTAAAATAATTTCAACTCACACGGAAAAAATCGAGTACCATATATCGTCCAGTTATTTTAATCCAATAATCACCAGCAATCGCCGGTCACAAGCGCACAAAGCCGCACTAAATTCTCAGGAAGCAAATCCACACAGGACAAAACTAAAGCCTATCCCTCGCAGTTCAAGGATCTCTCTTAGAAACATCGCGCTCCTCCTATCTAAATATTCAAATGCGCCTGTGTATTTCCGCCGACGAGTCCTCATCAATATTCATGCAATACAGATACATCGGCCAGAATCGCAAAAAGCCAGATACCGGCCTTATCCCCCGAAATTTGCGCATGTCGCCGCCGAAAAACAGGCCTACACACCTCGCCCATCCAGGAAAACAACAAACAAGCTCGCCTTCCAAATCGAAAGACGTATTCAATTTAATATCCCTGGGTATATTGCGCGCCGGAATATACCTTCTCGCAGCGTCGCATGACAGATTTTACAGCGCGCCCAGGAGGTCAGGCCGCGGGCGCGAGAAAGTACATACAAGGAAGAAACGAAAAATCGGACCTAAGTGTACCGTATACCTATATATGCATGAATATGTATACCAGCGGCGCGCATATAACGTAAACGGAGAAAAAAGAAAGTCGGCAAGAGGGAGGGGGGGAAATAGATGCCGGGGACGCGAAGGCCATGCAAATGGAAAGTTATGCCGCAGAAAAACGAATATTGAATCAGCACAGAGAAAGCGAGCGGAGAGTATATTCGGTCTGGCGGCGCGGCAATAGACGTTCCGGCTGGGGCGGCTCGGCGATGTGCTTGCTTTTCAACCCTCGACGTTCGATGCCAGGAACTGATCCTCTCTCTCTTTTACTCCCCCTCTCCCACTCCGCCCCCCTTCCATTTATATATAGATGTGCCTTTGCGGACTTGTCTCCCCCAGTTTTTCTCAGAGCGCTCGCTCTCTGTCATCTGGCCGCCTATACCAATTCCGCGGGCGCGTTTCTTTTCTTTGGACAGTGCAAGACGGAAAATCGATTTCACGGAGCGGCGGAGGAGCTGCGCTCGGTTTGACCTAAAAAGGAAACGCTGAGGCTAATAAATGCGATAAGGCTTAATGAGGATGCTCGGAGGAGGGCAGGGAATTTGGGGGCTAAGCGAGCGGTTGATGCAGATACAGGGATTTTTGCAGTTGGCTTGATTTTGGAGAGGGATAATGGGGACTTTCTTGGGAATCTGATGGTAAATGCGATTTTTGGAGGGAGTTTCGGTTTTTTTATGTCTTTGATTTAATGCTAGAGTGAATTATTTAGCTAGAGATTTGTTTAGTTTTATTAAATTTGAATAAATACTGTAACAAAAGACTATTTTGCAAGAGTTTTGTTTAGGAAAATGAATTAATGCATCTAGAATTGCGAATGAAAGAAATATTCGCTTGCAATATTGAGTAATTCTTAGATTATAATTATATTTTGTATAAAAAAGTTAGTACATAGCTGAATGCACATGTAGGAGAGTCGTAAAAAATTTAAACTATAAAATAAAAACTTTAATAATATTGTGATGAAAGCACTGAACTTTTTTACTAAGAGTTTTTAATATTACTTATTCTGCATAATATAATAAGTTTCTTATATAACAAAATTTTTAATATTTCAAGCAAACGTCATTAAAATAATTTTTATTTAATATATTTAATTTATAATTCTCATTTTTAAGTGATAATCTCTTCCTTTCCTTTTTCCAATAAAATAATTTATTATTTCCTGCACTTCTCAAGCTACTTCAAAGCGCTCAAAATCCATATTTCCACCACTAAACCTAAGCAAACTGCTTACTACTCCGTACCTTTAAAACGCTTATCCTCAATAAGCCTCGCGTCTACTCATCAACCTCGAGCACGCGCCTTTAAAATACCTCCACGTAAAGCTCCTCCCTCTCTCCCACCCTCACACCCGCAGAGGACGCTTGAATAATGGACAGCTGTTTGATAAGGGAACAGAGCAAGTGCGAGCGTGTGTTCAAATTATTTATCGACTCTGGAAGGTCGAAGCTAAATAAACGCATCCCCGTGCACAGGCAAAGCCGGCTTATGTGGCCCGCGCTCTACCCATTGTTTCGGGCACCCGGTGCTTTCCACCGCGAAAAGTAAACACTTTAGTCGATCGTATCGCCGAGAGTACGGAGAAAGAGCCCGTAGTGTAAAAAGAGCGAAAAAGAAGCCAGGAGGAGATGCAGGTTGAGCGAGGCAGGCTCGCGTGCCGTTTTCTTAAGCGCTCCGCGGCGAAGCTTTCCTGCAGACGCGCGCCGCAAACGTATTTATGCATGCATACTGAAGTGTCCGCGGCCGCGCAGCTGTGTGTGTGCGAGTGCAAGTATGCCTTCGGGGAGGAAAATCTAGCAGAAAGCTTTTTCGTGCCTCCTTCGCCGTGCTGTCTAAATTTAACCAAGCCCCGCGCTGCTTGATATTTACGTTTATCGGCCCGCTGTATATCTGTAGGCGCGCTCTCCTTATTTATTTCCGAAACAAACGCTATGTGCTCTCTGGAGACAAGTCCCCGATTTCTCGGCGACGGCACAGTCAACAAGGAAGCAATAACGGTGAATATGGAGAAAGAGCTGAAGGGTAGAAAGGTGTATAATGGCCGAGTGAGAGAACGGGAGAAGAATCGATCGTCGGCGCATCCGAACTCGTGACCCACCGAGCCGGCTCTGTCCTAAAAACGTCCCGCTGTGTAGCGGGGCGCACTCGCGAATTCAATCCTCTTCGCGTCTCTGCTCGCGTTTCTCGCTTTCGCTCCGCGAGTGAGACTCCCCCGTGCTGCGAAAATTATTCACGAGCGGCTGCGGCGAGCCATTTTCGTCGTTACTGGGGTAATTCGATGAGTACTGAGCGATGTAACTTAAATAGGAGAGCGAGGCTGGGGATCTGGGTGCGAGGTGGGGTGAGGATCGATGGTCGCGATGTTGGGTTTGAGGTGGGATTTCTTGAGGGGTGTTGGTGAGTGCGTTTTTAATTGAATTTGTAGCGTTGAGTGGTTATTGGTTGAGTTTTGATTGCGTGATCTCTATTTTTAGAAGTGAAAGTTTTTGTTAATTTTTGCGAAGGTTTTTGAATATGTCGAGTGTGATCAATGAACATTTTTTTTAAATTGGGTTCTATATTTTTTTTTAACGGGTTAAGTCTACGATATAAAATCTGTGCGCTTTTTAAAAGTTTAATATAACTTTTTTATAACAGCTTTTATATATTGATTGAAGTTAATCAATGAAATGAATTTCGTATTTACAAGGAGAAATTACTGGTTTTTTATCAACTGTAGATTAATGTAACTTCGTTTAGATAATTAAATTAGAATATTTAAATAGGATTCCAAAGCCCAAATAATATCTATCAAAAAATAACGTAAATAATTCATTTAGAATCCAAAAATTCACTGTAAAACCAATACATTCTTCACATTCCAATTTCAAACTTCAATATTTTACAAATACGAAAATCCCATCATTTTCTCATTCACCAGCGCATAATGCACACCTCTCCCTCCAATCCCAAACACCAATTCTCGCTCCTCTCAAGAACCCACCACCTCCACAGCATAACCAGCTCTTCTCGCTCGCGCAACGCCGGAAATAGAAATAAGACACAGCTCTCGCAGAAAAGATTTTCGCGAAATTTCCCGGGAGGAGGTAGCATAGGCGCCTTCTGTTTACCGGCTAGCCCCTCTCGCGTATAGCAGAACGGGAATAGCGCGGCATCGCGGGCTGTTGCGCCGGCCCTCTCCGACTTTCCGTTAATATTTCATCAGGGCTCCAGCGCCGGCAGCGGCCATCTTGTTTCCGGCCCCGGGCGCACCGGATGCGCCGCGACAAAGCGTCGCTGCGGAAAAATCACGGGACTATGAAGCGCGGATAAACAGAGAGAGACAGAGAGAGGCCGAGGGGTGTAGCTATATGTGCAGCAGGGACACCAGCAGCGGCAGATAGTATCTGGACCGAAAGGTCGTTGGTGAACGAGAGAGAGAGAGGGAGGAGGGAACTGATTTATTGGACGTATATGGAAAAATTGCGATTCGTTTTGGCACTTTTCGACGGAGATGGTTTTTCTATGAATATTGGAGCGTTTTTGCTGGCGCGGCTGAGGTTTTTTGGATGTAATTTTGGGGGACTGATGCGACGGTTCGCTCTCGAAGGGTGGATTTATTGCCGGCAAGATTGAATACGGGAATCCTAGTTTTGCGAGCTACGGCCAGAGAAATTAAAATTCATACTTGGTATCGATATTTTATAAATGGAGGTTCTATTTTTTGCGGGGCTACGGAGTTTTTCGTTGATTATTCGAGGAAACCGTATTTAAAACTGTAATCGGATTCTCGTTTAATTTTATACCGGAAAACGATAATTATACCTTGCTGATACATTTTCCCTTTGATAAATTTAAATTCAGTGATTAATAAATTTACCGAGATTTAACAAGGAGCGCATTTCATTATCCGGCTTTTACAAAATCATGCGCATGGAAATTTCATGCTAAGCAAAAAGTCTCACAATCATACATGCATTTTCGTGAATTTTTCAAAGCCTCATTTGCTTTGGGATATGTCGCATGATTTCTTATTTACCTTTGAACCTTCTTAACAAGGTTAACTTCGTTCTCTTAAAATTTAAATTTAATAACCCGCCGCGCCCGTCGAGAAAAGAAAAATGAAATTCTCCCAAAGCGTATTCCGTTCCCGCGTAACAAAGTTAATTGTCTCTGTATTCTGATACCTTCCAGTAGCATTTATTTCATGCTGCCGTAAGAGAAAGGGAGAGAGCAGGAGAGAAAGAGAGAGAAAGAGAAAGGTAATAAACGCTTTTAAAAGGGAAAAGATGGAATGATCGTTTATTTGCCGTATAGCTGCGGCGACTGTACTCTGCGGTGAAAAACGAAAATACTTCGTGCACGCGGCAACGGTGCACATTCGCTTTATGACTTCGCTCTCCCTCCCTCTCTCTCTCTCTCTCTTTCTCTGACTATACGCGCTTTTTAACGAGGCATTTCTAAGAGGCCGCGAAATGTTATTTTGTAAACATTGATAGCTTAATATTTTTTATCTTTATTTTAACGACGATAAGATTGTACTTTAATAGACGTGAACGTCTACATTCATTTCTCTTACTAGTTTCATATTAATCTCTTATCTTTTATGAAACCAGTGAAAACTAACAACATAAAGGAATCACGTTTTGCAATACTCATACGATATCGTAGATATCATTTTAAAATCTATATAAAAATAACCGTGCTCAACGTTTTATCAATAAAAGTACACTCCCTTTCATTACGTTTTTCAAACTCCTATTTATTTTATCACACATGATAACCAGCTCGACCTCCTTTCCCATTCAGCGCCACGGCGCGCATTGCGTATCCGTCCCCGCGAAATAAATAAAAAAAATCCCCCCTCCAACCTGCTTGCCCGGGCACCGCCGACGCCGCAAAAAGCTCGCTCCTACAAGATTTACGGTAAATTGCATTCGGTATTTCACGCGGCTGGTATAAATTTCTTTGTTTCTCGGGCTCTCTCGCGCGGGCGCGCGCGCGCATGCAAAAGCACGCGTAAAACAGGGCCGCGCAAAACTGTAAGTCAGGCATGACGTCGTCCTTCCGGAAATGGAGCTCTAATCTCGAGGCACTTCTCCGAGGAGGCGTGTAACGTGATACAGTCGGGGGGAGTCGTTATCATCGAGCAGCGCGCCAGCTCGCGCAAATATAATAGTAGGTGGCTGCTCATTACGGCCGACAACTTGAAACGCTTTGTCTCGGAGTGGGAGATGAGGTTACTTTAACTGGCCGTAAGTGTGTTTGAGGTTCGAGAGGAAGAGAGAGCAAATGTGAGTGTTGTGGAATTTGAGTAGCGGTGGACGAGTTTACGATTTTTGCCGCTGATAAATTTTATTTCGTATGGAGATGATTTAATTGAAAACTTTAATGTGATTATATTGACAAAAGCATCTACTTTTAGAATAAGCAGATGTATACTTTAAAATTTTATTTGCTTAAATTTAACATAGAAATATAATACTATTAGGTTCTATTGAAATTCACGTAAGTCAGAAACTAATTCGCTCGACTTATATTTTTCTCGAGAAATCATTTTCAACAGCCATTATGAAATTACCCGATCCTCAAAACAATTTCCAAGCTCACTTAGAATCCCTCGTCTCGTAACAATAACATAACCCTCCTCGCTCGCAGCTCCATTCATCGTCCGAGAATAAAGCCGACGTCTCGATACACAAAGCGATCCAGCCTCTATACAAACATACACCTGCGCCAGCAGCGAGTGCCTCATTAAATTCGTTGAATCTCAAAATCGAAATAGCCCCGGCTACGACCTTGACTTCACAAAGTCAGCCCCCGTGGGCGAGTATAGCCGCGCAATCGGAAGTAAGGCAACGAGCTTTTGTTCCAGCTCTCTCCCCAATTCTCGGAAGACGAAAGGAATGAAAAAGAATTTCACTGAATCGCGCGCGAGAGAAAGATTTCTTCCATCGTGACGCGCGCGCAAGCGAGCTCGGAAATGCCACGGAGATTGGGCTCTCTCACTTTTTCGGCGCGGCCTTTTAAAATCAAATAACGGAGCGTCCGTATAAAGCCAGAGCTATGCCGAATCGGGGCTTCGGAATTTCGTCGCGTAATTTAAAAGAGGCGAGGCTCGCCGACTATTAAATTTTAACCTCATCTGCGGTGCGCGCGCCTTATTTCAATTCTGGCCGCCGCGAGGATGTTTCCGATTGTGTAACCGATGGCGAGAGAATATTTTTTTGGCTGCTGGGAACGAGCGAGGGGGAATAAAACAGGAGGGTGACGCGCTGCTGTACGAGCGAGTGATTGAATGTTTAGCGCGGGTACAGCGCCCCGAGCGGGGAAAAGTGAATTTGCGGGCTTGATTGGGAATCGCGAAGAGATGGATCTTCGCGCGAATGGGAGTAAATTAATTTGAGCTTCGATTATTTGCGGGAAATGCATGGCGGAGTTATGTGTGTGATTTGATCGAACTTTGAGTCCCGGCGTTGATGTATAAATAAAAATGAAATCTTGATTCATCTTTGATAATGTGTTGACTTTTTTGTGAATTGCGGTATATACTCACTTAATACAAATGTTGTGATAATAAATGCTTACCTGAAACAGAAAAATAAACATAATAAATATCACAGTCTTCAAAAAAATCACATTTTTAATAAAATTTCATTCAATAAGAATAGTGTATCAAGGTTAATTATCAAATAAGCCACTCAAGAAGTACCACCTAATTCTCAACCGCTCGATAAAAACGCGCGGGAACTAACCATCTCCATACCGCAATTACAAGCCCCGCAGCGCAGCGAGCGGAGCCAGCCGCAAAAATCCTAATCACGCTTCCCTCTCTGCAATTCTCGACGTGATAATCACGCTATGAATTGTTAATTCCGCGGCGCGGCGCGCAAAACTCCGCTGCGGGCCAACTCCCAGAAGGCATCAGAGCGCTCCGCGTATGTCCCGGGGACGGAATTTTCCGTCGCGAGAAGCCATAAACATCGCGCGCGCCGGTAGCCCGGCCGTAATCTGGCCGCGCGACTCTCCCTCTAGCGCCATTTAGATAAACTCGTAATCTAGGAGTGGCGCTGAAAATATTCCCTGCGGGCGTCGACGCGCCAGGCGCTGAGATGGGGATCCCCTTTAAATTTCGCCGGCGTTTCTCTCGCTCGCTCGGCGCGCTGTCGAATTTAAAACGGATTTCGAGATGAGCGCGCGCGTGCGTGTGTGTTTGGAAATGTTGTGTGTGTGTAGGTGTAGCGAAGTCGAAGCAATTTCGATCCGATGCAGAGTTTCGTTTCGCTTAGGGAAAGACCGGAGTAGTCTCCTGCTCTTTCTTCCGTTCTGTGCCCTTTTGCTGATCGAAAGAGATTGGATGGCTGCTGGTAGTTGGGGTTGTTTTGAGCTGGCGTTATTGCGAGTCTCTGATTGAATTAGCCAAAAAATGGTTAAAGAATTAGTTATTACTTTGAGATTATGTAATTTTTGGGAATAGAGGTTTGGTTATAAATTACGCGAATTGGTAGACTTGTTGATTTTACGTTGAGTTTAATTAGGTTGTCTTTAGTGCAAGATAGACTATTTATATTTAAAGAGCGTTAAAAAGTTGTTTTTAAAAAGAAAATTTCATTATCTTATTTTTTCTTCATGAAAAGTTTAGTATCGTACGAAACAAGCATTAACACATATTATTCTTGTCTTCATAATAAACATGCTGCTACTGTATGTGACGGTAAAATTATGTTGCATTATAATAAAAGTTATTATAATGTTTTACACTACTTTTTGTTATACTGCAAAATAATATTTATACTTGAGCGCATATTCATAATCTTTATCATGAATATAATATTAATTTTATTAGCGCTCTTCTTCGAATACTCATTTGTTAAGTAGAAAAAGTAAGTTGTGGTAAGCCGAAAAATAAATGATAAATTAAATTATTTCTAAATATAAATTAAATAAGCAAATCTATAAAATCTGTTGTAATTTAATTATATAAAAAAAAACTTTGAACTCTAATAAATTTAAAACAAAAACCATGATTTAATTAAACTAAATACTACTCTAATTACATAAAAATTTTATGCATTCCAAAAGTTATGAAGACATTTAGTAAACATGAGAAATAATTCTCAAATCATTTTTTATTGCTTGGTAAGAAAAACTCATAAAATCTCTCAGTAATAATCCCAATCGCTAAGAAAAGTCATACAATAAAAACTTTACATTTAAATCCACAAATTCGCGTCATTACCAGACAGATAAAAGAAGAAGCAGAGAAATCGGCAAATAAGGTTTACGTCTCCTCCCTCTCTCTCTCTCTCTCTCCTTATACCACTCTCACTCTCTCTATCTGTCTTTCTTCGGATAAGGCGCGAGAGCGCACCTTTTATTTCTAAGCACCGATCGGTATCGAGAAAAGCAATCAAATACTCAGTCGAATGGGCAGTAAAGGCCGGATCGCGGATACACTCACCGGCGCTGCGCTCGTTATTCGCAATTTAATCGTCACTGCGGAACATGAAACGCTAACAATGGCGCGATAAAATCATTATACGCCTCATTACTTGTCAGTCGCTCCAGTCCGTTCTGCAGATCTTGATGCGTCGCGGTGCGCAGTAGCGCAGGTTTCGTCTTTTTTTCGCTCTCTCTCTGTATATTCAAGCTGCAGTGGAGGTAGGATTACGTTTCGAGTAACGATCGTTCGGCTGTGTTTATGTTTCGCGAACTCGTTACGTTGTACGTAGTTTGAACGCATAAAATTAATTATTCGCGAGTACGCGGCAGTGGTTTTTAATTTGCTTTTCATTTTTCCGTACATTTCAGGAGGAAATATAAGGACGAGAAGTTAAGTGAAAGGAGTTTCGCATGATTTGAAAGGGGATACACCTGCACTTTTTATTGATGTTTATGAAATCGTTAATAATCGTTTAAAGCCTTTAAGCCACTCAGTGTTGAAATCCCGAGTGCAAACGTGATTAAGAATGATTTCTTAATTCTGTTAGCTTACTTCAACAGGGGCATACCGTGGTTTACAAAGAATTCCAGAACAAAAGAAAATGCAGAATCTAAAAAATACAAATCGAAAGGGACGGAGAAGGGGGCAGAGAAGTGCACGATCAAGTGCTCGGCCCTGTAGATACAGAGCGCGCTCTCTATTGTGCGGGAGCGGGCCGATAAAGCACGGGGTTAATTACCAAATGAAATTAAACAGCAGTTAAACCCTCGAGACTGGAGTAATTATAAGATGTTATAAGGTGAGCGAGCTTGCTGGCCTCCTTGCCGGCTGCTTCGATTCTCTCTTCCACGAGATCCTCGCTTTCTTTCACCCTCCTTCAGCTTTCTTCGCCTTTTCTCCATTTCATTCTCTCCTTCTCTCTCTCTCTCTCTCTCTCTCTCTCTCTCTCTTTCTCTCTTGCTCTCGCTCTCTCATATTCTCCTTTTAAAGGTGAGCTCGCGTAGTATCCCCGAGGGCTGTTAGCTGCAATCAAAGTTACCCGCGGAGTTATGGGGGAAAACTGCGCGGCCGGCAGTTAATGTTTAACGGGGCTGTTAAATGCAGGTTCTTCTCCGCGGCGTGCTGCTGTCTCTCTCTCTCTCCCTCTCTCTTGCGCTTGCTCTTTCTCTCTCTCTCTCTCCTTCCTCGAGGAGGCTTCAACTTTCAAGGGGGAAGAGGCCTGCAGCTTCTTCTCCTTCTCCCTAGGCCGTAGAGGGATGCTGGCTCGATAAAGCGAATGGTCATCACGGAGAGGCTCGACACTCTGAAATATGTTCCAGACGCTGCAATGGTCGTACTCGAAGATGGGACCTAAGTTGATCCTGCCAAACGGTCATTGCCGGCTTTGGTTTTTCTTGTACTCGATTTTTCTGGCTGGATAGAGTGAGGAGGTTGATTGCATAAGTTATAAATAGGAAAAGTTAATTCGTTCTATTTGGATCAAGACGAGCTAATTTTTTTATTGAATTAAAAAAAAAATTATTAATTTTTTATTGTAAGGGTAAATAATTTGGTTGTGCAAAAATAAAAACTTTAAAATAGTTTCAAAAATAAAAATTCAAAAATGCGAATTTAAATACAGACAATAAAGAATCAATTCTTCAACCTCATACCATTTTACCGCAAATAAATAAACCCTAAAATAAAATTATTCCAAAAATAACAATTAATAACTGAATTATTTCTAAGCGCATTATCGTCAATTAATTTCCAACTTTTCCAATGATTTAGTTAAGAAGCCAGAGGCGCGCGGCGTGGCCCGTTGTTTAGCGATTGTCCGCATTGTATTTCATTTCATAAATCAAGCGCATAACTATTCAAACACACCATTGAAACTCGAAGTGCGCGCGCCATCGAAACAATTCAGGTAATACCTCGCTCTCTAGCGCTCGGCGCGGTCTCCGCTGAATAGTCGTGGCGCTGGACGCGCTGCTGCGCTCCGCTAATTTATTAGTCTTTATTATTCTTGCGCTCGCTCGCTCGTTCGCACTCGCGCGTTCCCCTTTAGCTCCTTCGTCTTCTTCCTCTTTCTCTCTCTCTCTCTCTGCCTCTCTCTTCCAAAGTAATTTATTAAGTCTTGAGTGTGCAGCGGAACAATGTGCCCGCCGCCCTCCTCGAGAACTTCCGTCTGGGCTGTGCGAGCTAGCGAGAGCCAGAGAAATGTGAAGTCAAAGACGAAATAAAAAAAATGGAAAGAGAGAATGAGCAAGAGAGAGCGAGAACGAGGACGAGAGAGAGAGAGAGAGAAAAAGAGCCTAGTCGACCTCTTTCACCCTCGCCCGAGCTTTTTTGCACCCGCGCGCAACTCGTTCCTTGGCTTCTCTACGTGCGAGTGAATGGCGACACTTTTATATCCTGCCTTCTCTCTCTCTCTCTCTCTCTCTCTCTCTCTCTCTCTCTCTCTCTCTCTCTCTCTCTCTCTC